>RJWJ010006694.1:0-61429 GCA_004363605.1 Indri indri | reverse complement strand
GGAAAATGTAAAAAATTCCAAAGGATAAAAATAATCAATCCAAGTCAATTTCAAAATAGCCCAAAGGTTGGAATTATCAGTTAACAACTTTAAAACACCTATTATAACTATGCTCCTTGAGGTAAAAATAAACACTCTTGAAATGAATGGAAAGATATAAATATTTAGCTGACAAAAAAAACTTTAATAAAAAAATTTAGTATAAAAAATTTGATATCTGAATTTAAAATACATTCACTTGATAGTAATATATCTATAAAATGACAGAGAAAAGAGTTCATGTACTTGAAGATAGATCAATGAAGTTATGCAAGCTTAACAATGAAAGAAAAATAAAACATTGAAAAACAAATAACAGAATCTCAGAAATTGTGAGACAGTATTAAAAGATAAAGAGTTTGTTCCAGAAAGAGATTAGGTAGAAGCAATGACACAAGTAGCAATGAGCTCACCTAATACACTGATCTTGGTTTCTAAATACCATTTTCTATTAAAGGTTGTAAAAGCTTTTTAAGGAAAAAGCTGATTCTAGGCCTGGAAAATGGAAATAAATAAATAAATAGACAATTATAGCTTATCAAATATTCATAGTTATTTTCTTATAGGAAGTATCTATTCCTTCATACTGGTGAAAATGGAATTTCTTACAATCAAATTGGATTGCTAAAATATATACTGCTGTGTTTTAAATATACTGTGAACTTAATAAATATCTGTGAAGTCTAGGAATGAAATATAATAAGAAAAGTAAATGATTTTGTATTTATTCAATGGTCTTATTTTCAATACAATATGCTATTATAAAGTTTTCAATAAATATTGAAAGGATTTATCCAAACTACATGTTTTTATCATCTTTTGAGTAACAGATTACCTAATCAGCCATATAAAAAATGATTTCTCCAAACAGCATCCTCTTCCTGATGCTTTCCATCACAGAGTTCCCAAATATTTCACAAGGGAATCCCATACAGAGAAAGTGAGACACACACACTGAAAGAAATAGGACACCAGGGAGCTTACTAGGATATTAATGCATGTGAGTTACAGTAAATTAAACTAAATGAAGAGCTGTCACATAAGGCATTGTGCCTGCTGATTGCATATGAACAATTCTGGATGAATTGCCAGCTATCACCTATTCACTGGGCATCAAACCAGGAAACAGTAATGTTTGCTTCTAGTTGCAGTGGCAATAAAGAACAAAATCTGACTTTTTTTTTTTTTTTTTTTTGGAATTTTGCTCCTGCTATATTCTCAAACACATAATATGTATTTTTCCTGTTGACTACTTTCATTTTAAAAAGCAGGGCCCCCAAGTAATATCGTAGTCTCATAATTTTATTAACTTGGATACTTAGAAAAACACCTAGTATATTTTTCTTGTTTTAGCTTGCAATGATTTTTAAATCCTTTTTTCCTAGTTCTCATATTTTTCAAATAATCATAATTTTTTCTCTTAATTAAAACTTATTGAAATTTAATATGCCCTTTCAGAAAAATAAATTATACAAGATGGCCACCAACGCAAATTCATTAACCCTGCTTATTCAATGCCAGCTAAATCTAAGCCTGAGCTGATCATTTTCTGTCTGGTAACTGACCTTTTCCAATTCAGTGGAAGAGAATGATTGGTTTCGTCCACTAACTTTCAAGTCAACATTAAACCTTTTCCTTTCTATACCAAGCACCTCATTCCATCAAATTCTGCTATAGTAGATACCATATTTGGAAAACAAAAGTAAATAGCTCAATTCACATGCCATATGAAACCTTACAGGTTCTCAATGCCACATTTCCTGTTATCTTTTATTGAAATATCCTCATAGAACATAAGTATGGAATGATATTAAGATCCTTGGATTTTACAAGCAGTTAAGGACCAAATTCCAAGGCTAAGCAAGTTAGGTAAAGCAACGTTCTTAGCATCAACAAATTAAGGAAGTAATATCACCTCTGTAGGTTTTAGAGTTTCCTCAAGACTAAAATGAGAATGTTAAACTACATAATCCCAACAGTTCATTATATATGTAAATCTGAAATATGTTCATTTAAGTAAAATGAAAATAAAGATAAGAGAAATGACAATAAAATGTCTATGTACTAGATTTCCAGTTAAGATGGCCCTCTGAGTTCAGGTACTAACGTCCCCATCTTCCCTATTGTAGAGGACCCGTATCTTAAGAATTTCCTTAAATTTGCAGTGTGACTCATTTCCTATAACACACTGCCATATACAGGACTGAATATTCACTTGCCCTGTAAGTGGCAGCAACCCATCTTTGGATACCTGCATATCTCAGCCAACCAGCTATAACCTGGAGTTTCCATCTCCATTGGTATTTCCAGACTTGGATGAAAAAGTACCAAGAAGCATGGGGTATGACATTCTGAGCTACACTACAAAGAATGTTGAAATCTTTAAGTATGGAGACTTGGAAACCTGGTGGATGGAATGAACTTTAACTCCTAAGTTAAAGAGACAGAAGGAAGCCTGGAAGATAAGTTCTCCTTTCTACTGTATTAGTCTGCTAAGGCTGTTATAATAGAAATCACAGACTGGGTGGCTTAAACAACAGAAATTTATTTTGTCACAGTTCTGGAGGCTAGAAGGTCAAGATCAATGTGTCAGCAGGTTTAGTTTCTCCTGAGGCCTCTCTCCTTGGCATGTAGAGGCCTCTCTCCTTCTCCTTTTCTCCATATCCTCATATGGCCTTTTCTCTGTGTGCATACATCCCTGGTGTCTCTTCCTTTTCTTATAAGGATGAAAATCTTATCAAATCAAGGACCCACTTCTATGACCTTATTCAAACTTAATTACTTCTTTCAAAGCTCTATCTTCAAATACAGTCACATCAGGGGTTAGGGTTCCAACATATGAATTTGGGGGTATGCAATTTAGTCCATAACACTTACTCTTTCTCATGGGCTATGCTAAAGTATGGTTGCTCCAAAAGGATCCTGTGTGCTGAGCAGATATATCTATTGAGCCACCAGCTGTTTCTCTTTAAGGCTTGAAGCCACACCTATCTCGGTAACACATTAATTAGCATTGGATTGTATTTCTTACCCCAGTTTTCTTTTCTTTTCCCCTTTTCCTTTTAGTTCTTTTCTCAGACTATGTTTTTTAGAGCATCCACCACATCATTGATAGATAAATTATATATATACATCTTTCCCAGGACCTTCTAGAGCAAATAGAGAAAAATAGTTTATAACCTACAGAAGATTTGAACGACATAGTTAACACATTCTGATCCTTCTACTTCAGAAGCAGAAAATATATACTCTTTTCAAGCTAATATAAAACCCTTAAAAAGGTGAACATAAATTAGGCCACATAAGAATTTTCAATTTAATTTTTTAAAAATCAGGATCACATAGACTCCATTATCTAAAAATGATTAGACTGGAAATCAACAAGAAAATACACCACATATGCTATCAAATATAAGCTTCACGAAATCAGAGAATTTTGTAATTTTTTTTCTCACTGATGTGCTCCAATGGCCTATAACAATGGCAAATAATAAATATCTGACATTTTTTAAATTAATAAATATTTATTGTTTTAAAAAACTGCATCTAGGCTAGGAGCAGTGGCTCATGCCTATAATCCTAGCTTTCTGGGATGCCGAGGCAGGAGGATAGCTGCAGCTCAGGGGTTCGACACCAGCCTGAGCACAATGAGAGCCCATCTTAAAAAAAACAAACAAAACTGTATCAAGAGAATCAAACACACATTTCATTTTTTTTTATTTTTTGGCAAATCATTTTAATTTCTCTTGATTCGATATGAAAAACAAATATAAAGAAAGCATAAAATTCAAAATTACAGACATTAAGGACAAACTTGTTAATTACTATCATCCCATTTAAAAATTCAAAAGCAAAATGGAACACAAGTATTTAGAACTCAATAAAATACAGCTCTTTGAATCAAATATTATATAATGCAGCTAGTGCTATTTAGAAAATAATGTATACCTTAATTGTGTTTTTAAAAATATCAGGGCTGATGATATAATCTTATGTTTAGAAAATCCCAAAGACTCCATCAAGAGACTCCTGGAATTGATAAATAAATTCAACAAAGTCTCAGGTTATAAAATCAAGGTATACAAATCAGTAGCATTCCTATACACCAATTACACGCAAGCCGAGAGTCAAATTAAAGACTTGATGTCATTCACAACAGCTACAAAGAAAATAAAATACCGAGGAACATATGTAACCAAGGAGGTGAAAGATCTCTACAAAGAACACTACAAAACACTGAGGAAAGAAATTGCAGATGACACAAACAAGTGGAAAAACATATGCTTACGGATCAATATTGTTAAAATATCCTTACTTCCCAAAGTCATTTACAGATTCAATACAATTCCCATCAAAATACCAGCATCATTTTTCACAGATCTAGAAAAAATAATTCTACACTTTGTTTGGAACCAGAAAAGAGCCTGAATAGCCAAAGCAATCTTAAGCCAAAAGAAGAAATCTGGAAGCATCACATTACCAGACTGCCAACTATACTACGAGGCTATGGTAACCAAAACAGCATGGTACTGGCACAAAAATAGAGACATAGACCAATGGAACAGAATAGAGAACCCAGATATAAAACCATGCATGGACAGCCAACTGATCTTTGACAAAGCAGAAAACAATATATTAATACACTGGAGAAAAGAAGCCCTATTCAATAAATGGTGCTGGGAAAATTGGATAGCCACATACAGAATGAAATGGGACCCATATCTCTCACAACTCAGAAAAGTTAATTCAAGGATAAAAGACTTAAATGTGAGACATGAAACCATAAGAACTCTAGAAGAAAATATTGGAAAAACTCTTGTGGATATTGGTCTAGGCAAAGAATTTATGAAGAAGATCCTAATGGCACTGACAGCAACAGCAAAAATAAAAAAAGGGGACTTGATTAAATTTAAAAAGCTTCTACACAGCTAAGGAAATAATCAACAGAGTAAACAGACAACCTACAGAATGGGAGAAAATATTCACAAGCTATATATCTGATAAAGGGCTAATAACCACAATCTACAAAGAATTCAAGCAAATCAGCAAGAAAAAAAAACAGTCCCATAAAAAAGTGGGCAAAAGACATGAACAGAGGCTTTTCAAAAGAAGATAGACAAACGTCCAATAAACATGAAAAAATGCTCAACATCATTAATTAAAACCTCAATGACATATCACATTAGAGTTAGAATATCTTTTATTAAATAGTTCAAGAACAACAGATGCTGACATGGATGTAGATAGAAAGGAATGCTTATACACTGTTGGTAGGACTACAATTAGTACAACCTCTATGGAAAACAGTATGCAGATTCCTCAAAGAACTAAAAATAGACCCTTTGATCCAGGAATCCCACTACTGGATGTTTAGCCAAAGGGAAAGTTATCAGTTTATCAAAAAGATACCTGCATGCAAATGTTTATTGCTGCATGATTCACAACTGCAAAGATGTGGAATCAATCCAAGCACCCATCAATTCATGAGTGGATTAACAAAATGTGGTACATATATACTATGGAATACTACTTATAAAGAAGAATGACTTAATGCTTTTGGCAACAATTTGGATAGGACCAGAGACCATTACCCCAAGTGAAATATTTAAAGAATGGAAAAACAAACACTACATGCACTCCTACTAAATTGGAACTAACTGATGAACACACATGTACAGTGGGAAATAAAATTCAAAGGAAATGAAGCAGGAGGGAGGGAGAGGGGGTGGAAACCTACCTAATTAGTACAATGAACACTATATGGGTGATGGGCATACTTGTAACCCTGACTCAAGCATAGTAAAATTGATTCATGTAACCAAAAACATTTGTACCCCTATAATATTTTGAAATTTAAAAAGAAAAGAAAGAAAAAAGTAAAAATATCAGGAAAACCTGGAAACTGATAAATGAAGTCATCAATTCAAAGAGGCAGAAAGCAAACGAGAGATCAAATACAAAAAAAGTAAAGAAAAAAGACTAAAAATGATCAAATAGAGCAAACTATGAACAAACTAAGGAGAGAAACACATGTAGTAAGATTAATCAAGGAAAAAAAAAGATATGACAAAAAAATTAGAAGCAAATATAGAACTGTAGAAGCAGTTCTTTAATATTTTTATTATTTTAATGTATTCCTAGTGCAGAATAATATTTATCATTACTGAATGTCTCCTTTTATCCTTCTATTTTATTGTGATTGTTTATGCATTTAGTTTTGTTCATGCCATTATATTTTAAAATTTTATTTGCCTTCTTTTTTTCGATGTTTTTTGAATAATAGACTTTACTTTTCAGGAGAGTTTTATATTAACAAAATTATTTAGAAGATAGTACAAAGAATTTCCACATACCTCCTTTAACCATACATACAGTTCCCCTACTGTTAACCTCTTACATTTGTATGGTACATTTGTTATAATTAATGAACAAATATTGATATAGTATTATTACTAACAAAGGCCATACTTTATAGAGATTTATTTTGTTTTCACTTACTGTTCTCTTTCTGTTCCTGGATCTCAATCAAGATGCCACATTACATTTAGTTGTCATGTTTTCTTCCTCTTGACTGTGATATTTTCTCAGACTTTCCTTATTTTCATGACTTTGGCAGTTATGAGGTATACTAAATGGGTGTTTTGCAGAAAGCACTTCTATTGGAATTTATCTGTTTTTTTCATGATTAAACTGGTGTTACAGTTTCCTGGGGGGAAGACTACAAAGCTAAAGTGTAATTTTCATCATATCGGATCAAGAGTATATAATATCAATACTATTTATCTACTTTTGATATTCATCACTTTGATGAGGTGGAGTTGTTCAGGTTTTGCCACTATAAAGTTAATTTTTTCACCCAGTTTTTATATTGTACTCTTTGGAAGGAAGTCACTACATTAGAAACCCATACCTAAGAAGTGAAAAGTTATGTTCTCCCTTTTTGAGAGTGTATTGTCCACCTAAGTTATTTGAAATTCTTTTCCCATGGGAAATTTGGCTGTCCTACCCTATTATTAACTTATTCAGTGATTTATTTATATCAGTATGAACTCATAAATACTTATTTTATGCTTTGGGTTGATAATCCAATACTACTTTACTTGTTTTGTTCCTTACATTATTCCAGCTTTGGCCATTAGGATCTCTTTTACTTGGCTCTTTGAGATATTCTCATTGTGGAATTGTAGGGGCAGGGGGTAGTTTGTTTGGAGTTTTTATTAGTACTTTTTAGTCCTTTTTACTTTTTGGTACTGTTTAATACAAGATGCTCCAGACTCATCTTGTATATTTCCTGTTCCAGTTCTATAATAAACCATTTTCCCAAAGATGTCAAGTTACTTTTATTAGAGAATGATATAATAATAAACCACAATCTTAGTGTTTTATGTGCTTCTTGCTACTAAGGCATTATTTTTTTTAGGTTCTCTCAGCTAGCAGAGCAAAGAAATATATCTGAACATACTAACCCACATATATATACATGTGTTAATTATGTTTTCCTTTTTTGGGGGGGATTTCAGATGCTTTGATATTTTGGGGCCTTCCTGATTCTGAGATACATAGATAATCATGTCATCTTTGAACATAGACTGGTTTTTAAAATAAGAAATAACATTGAACAATTCTATGCAGATAAGTTTGCAAAGTTACATGTAATGGCCATTTTTCTAGAAGAGCATAAATTGATAAAATTGACTCACAAGAAACCAGGAAATATAAATATTAATAAACTTAGTTGGTGATTTAAACTTCCTCACTAAAAAGACAATATACATGAAGATCTTTACAGACAAATTTTATAAGTTCTTTAAGGAGTAGAGAATCCTTAGCTATTTCACTTTTTTTTTTTAGAAAGTAAAGAAGGAAGAAAAATTCTGTAGTAGAAATCTAGGCAAAAAAGAAAGGAACTTCTTACCATTATAACGTTTATTTAACAGAAAGCCACAGCAACCATACTAGAGAATAATAAAACTTGGAAACACTCCTACTGAAGTCAGAAGCAAGACAATAATGACACATATTACCACTTACATAAAGTGTTTTACTTGTGCTCCTATCTAATAAAATAAGAGCAATAAATATAAAATAAACACCTTGTTTCTTTTATTCCTTTGACACAGATTCTTAATATTACGTAAACTAAAACTTCTACCAGGAATATTTTTGTTCTTGAAGTAATATTTTTATAATATTATGTCTTTTTTAACCTATCTAGACAGTTAAGCTTCTTCAAAAAATCAACACATGTCATATATATTATGAACGTGGAGTTCATTCTAATTGTCGAAAATGCCTCTTATGTTAGATCTACCACACTCCAAAACTTATTTAAAACAGCTAAGACTACAAATAGATATTTTAAAATTGGTTTCCATGAAAACACTGTATGCTTCAGTATTTCTACTTATTTATTATTGTTTAATATTGACATTAATTTTTACATGTATTTGTCATTTCAGATAGCTCTTCTTAATTCAGATTTCCTAATTAAGATAGACTGATATGTTAATAGGCTATGTTGTTATCAGTTTGATAAATTTATTATATTAAAACTTTCTAAATTTATTCTGAATCTATTCATTTTGTTTTCTTTCTTTCCACATATTCCTCATGTTTCTCAATATACAATTGCTAGTGTTTTCTTATTGTGACATTAATTTTGGTTCCAATGTTCTTATTGATGTTCTTATTGCAAAGCAAACTTAAAAATTCAGAATTTTAACCTTAAATTTTTATTCAAATTTAATAGCATCCATCATAAAGAAACATTTTATAAAGAGGGACAAAAATTCATTTTATTTATGTTTAAAATTTATATCAAAATTATAGATTTTTATGCAAAAATTTTTTTAATTTTTATGCTTCTCAGTTACTTTTTTCTCTTTTTTGATTATATGTTGGTCTTCTTTGTAGAGAATAGTAGAAGCTTGATATTTGAAATGTTTAAATCCAAGGTCTTCCCAGTTTTGCAGTTGAATTTATTCATTTTTGCTTAGAAGAATCTCTTCACCAGCCTATCCCTATGAATCCCTTGAACTTCCCATTAATAGAAAAATTACTCATATTAGCTTTCTATTGGTGTCTGAAAAATTGCCACAAATTCATTGGCTTAAAACAACATCCATTTATGATCTTACAGTTCTGTGAATCAAACATTCAGGATGACATGGCCAGGTTCTGTGCTCAGGGTCTCATAAGACTAAAATAGGGGTGTCAATCATCTGTGTTCTCATCTGGAACTGAGTGTTCTCTTCCAAGCTTATGCCTGTTATTGGCAGAATTCAATTACTTACGGTTGTAGGATAAAGTCCCTATTTTCTTGCTGGCTGCCAGCCAGGAACTGTTCTCAACAGTTCCCAGCAGGAGGCAACTCTTGGGACTCCTCCATCTCAGAAACACAGAACCTTTGTCACATCAAATCCTTTGCCTGCTTTGAAACTCTCTTTCTCTTCTACTCACAGCCAGTGAAAACTCTCTCCTTATAAAGAGTTCATGTGATCAAGTCAGGTCTACTTCAATAATTTCTTTATTTTAATGTCAGCAGATTAATTACCTCAATTATACCTGCAAAATTCCTTTCACTATGTAACATAATCATTATAGCAGTACCAGGGGGTGGAGACCATGGTTGCCATATTAGAATTCTTCCTACCACACTACCCATACCAGTGTCAACCATGTTAGATTGATAATTAGTAAAAGCACAATGTTCATCATTGCTTCACTAAAATATTTTAGTTGTAGCAATAATGAATTCATGAATGAGCTCACAACATAGTCATTTACTTACAAGAGCCCTATAACTTAACTCTGATGTCGCTCACCTAACATCCCATCACATGTAAATGGATTTCAAAAGGCATTATCGATGATCATCACCATCATCTTATTATTAAACTTCCCTAGGTTGTAACAGTTGATAAAATGATGATTTCAACTCACCTTCTAAAAAAAAAAAAAAATCTTCCTGTGAAGTGAAACCACCTACTTATTTACTTCAGTTGCTTAAAAGAGCATATCTAGGTATAGAACATAAGTATAAATGTTTGTCTAATGATCATGCTAATTTAAAAATGAAAGCCTAGGCCGGGCGCGGTGGCTCACGCCTGTAATCCTAGCACTCTGGGAGGCCGAGGCCGGCGGATTGTTTGAGCTCAGGAGTTCGAGACCACCTTGAGCAAGAGCGAGACCCCGTCTCTACCAAAAATAGAAAGAAATTAATTGGACAACTAAAAATATATAGAAAAAATTAGCCGGACACGGTGGCGCATGCCTGTAGTCTCAGCTACTCGGGAGGCTGAGGCAGTAGGATCACTTGAGCCCAGGAGTTTGAGGTTGCTGTGAGCTAAGCTAACGCCGCGGCACTCACTCTAGCCAGGGTAACAGAGTGAGACTGTGTCTCAAAAAAAAAAAAAAAAAAAAAAAAAAAAAAAAAAAGAAAGAAAGAAAGAAAGAATAAAAGAAGTAAGCAACTTACCAGTGGGGTAATACACCAAGTAGAACTGATGCATTTTAGAACCATGTCTTCAGACTGATCAAGGGCATCAAATTATTTAAGGTATATGTCCACTGCGGGATGATCAGAAAAAGAGGTTACACATACCTGCAAAAACCGTACATAAACGTATAAGAAAGATTCTTTCTAACGTTTTTAATGCTGACCTTCATAGGAATCAGGCCTCTTGGGAAATATGGCACTTTAGTGTGAATGCTTTAGGTGCAGAGTTCTGTGAGCTGGGCAGGCAATGTGAAATATGATGAGGTTTACTTTTAGCTAGAGCTCTACTGAGACTTAGATTGAGTCTGAAATGAGGTTTCCAATGGTGAAAGATAAATGTCTAATTTACTGTTCTACTTAATCCTGAACTTTTTCCATAAGTCATTATCCCCCATTCTTCTTTATTAAGACAGTGCAAGCATGAAAGACAAATTAGTGAAACCATGATCTAAGAACTTGTTTGTAGTACCACTGATCATACCATTTTTTAATTCAAATGACTTTCATGTCTAAAATCTAGAACTTAAAAGTAATTCTTGATTTTTGAGTCTTTTCAAAATTATTTGCATAGTTAAAAATAACTTGAATTTATTCTTATAGACATACAAAAAGTAAAGATTTTATGAGTATTTACCAAGGGCAGGTCATGTTTTCCCTATTATGAAGAAATTTTTGTAATTATTAAAGTCTCCTTTTTGCTAATACAGCTTTTGTCATTGCCTTCTCTTTCAGTGTTCAGAATAGTCAGTGGTTTTCAAAAGAAGCTAAATCAAATTTTCTCATTTTCTTAAAGGCTAATGAAAGACATTGTCAAATAGGAATAATCAGATGAGCTATGACAATTTAATCTAAGAAAAAAATGTTAGTTTCTCAATAGATACACACCAAGAGCTGTTGGCAGGCAAGTCTACAAAACTAAATGAAATCCAAGTTATTCATAAGCTTATATTAAATACAAAAGTATACATGTGGGGCAGATTATTTATAAAATGTATGTTTCTAGAGGTCAGGACTTTTTCTTTGTGTATTTTATAACATATTGTACAGACTCAATTTAGAGTACATTTAAAGCTAATATATCATCACGTTTATCTTCCCATTGCCTCTAACATAAGGGGAGCTCATTAAAGGTAGAATTCATTGCCTCTTATATCTTAGATCCTAAATACATTGGTGTTAAATGAAATTGCCTAAATTGAAATACATGTGCTATGACTTCTTTCTCAAAATATATTGTGAACTCCTTGAAGTTAGGAATGTTGATCCCTTTTTTCTCCAACTTTCAGTGCCTAGCACATAGTCAATTGATCAGCACACCCTAAGGATATTCTAACCATTGTTACCAACCATGGGTTCTGACCCAGATTATAGACATATTTTCTTTGGATCATGTAATAACTTTTAAAAACTAGAATTTGGTGCCAATACTTTTAACATTAAAAGATTTCATATTTTTTAAACAAATCTAGATTTTTTGCCTTATCCTGAAAAATTGGTAGGTCCAGCCATAAAGCACCCACATTCATATACATCACCCTCCACTGAAGGTGCTCTAGGTTAGCCGTGGCAAACACACTAATTTAGCACAATACGCTACCAGGTTCTTGTGCGTGTTTACATTACCTCCTTGGATCTCATGGGAATTTGAATTTTCTATTTTTCTCCTATCTAAATGTTGTTTGTCATGATGTGTTCCAGATATGCTAGCCTCTGTGGATGTTCTAAGGAAAAAAAAATTATTTTAGGCTTTTAAATTAAAAAAAAAAAACAAAACTTGACTAAGCTAGTTCACCCAATCTTTTTCAAACACTGTTGGCTGAAGAGCCCTTTAAATATACCTAACAGACATGTAAGGCTATGTAAGGAACTGACAATCTATGGTACATATTATATATTTATATCAGTAATTTAAATGTTCTCACCCCTCACCCACTGAATTATAGTCCCATCTATGAATAATAACATGTCTTTCTCTCTTTTTTATTAATATATTCTCCAAAATACGAAACTGTCTGTGAAATATCTTTCACCACAAAGGTTTTTAGTACTCATCATATGCAATAATAACGATATGTGAGACTGGCAAGGGGGTGGGTGGGGGAGGGAGTCCTGTATAAGCATAGCGTTATTTTGTACTGGAAATGGAGAAGCTGTACCTTCATTTCCAGAGACACCTGGAAGTCTGGTACTGATCCTTGGCGGAAAAAAAAATGAGGTAGAGACACACCAGCTAGTGATTTATAATATCCATTTTAAAGCTTGAAACTCCCTAGAGAGATCCTCTACTAGCTTGTCTACATTTTGGGGAGATGTGTGAATGTTTTATACTTGGTTTAAGTGGGTATTCAGTCTGTCTTTAGCTGTGTGATCCATGGGACAAAAAGACTGTTCTGCCCTTGTATGTGTGTGCTCCCTTGAAACTGAGCTACCTTGCACAGATCCTGGTGTTTCATAATCTGAATTGGAAGCAAATCCTGTGAGGCTGAGAAGGATCTTGAAGGACTGCACCTGGAAGTTTCAGACCTCTCTGTGATTGCCTGCTCTTTCTTTCTCCTGGGGTGTGTACATTTTACTTTTCTTAAAGCCTATGGAGTCTTGTGGGTCCTTTCAATTAACTGGCCCAGTGTAATTGATGCAGGTCCAGTTAAAACACGTTAAGATGTTACTCTATTTTTTGTAGATACATAAAAAAGGAAAGTAACCTCATTTTACAGATAGAGAAGCTAAACCAGAGAAGTTACATGGCTTGTTCAATATCCTACAGCAAATTCCAAATTGCTGCTTTATTTAAAAAATTGTATAGAGGAATTATCACTGAGTTAAGAATCATAAGAATTGAGTTTTCATTTCAGCTCTGCTGTAAGCAAGCAATACCACCAGAAACAAATTGTTTAATCATCATATTCCTCATATGGTAAATTGAAGTAATAAATTGGCCATGTCTGTCTCAGTGTGATTGAGAAAAATAGGAAGATTTTCACAGTAGACAGGCAGCTGTCTCTCTTTATAGATGACAGATGGGAGAAATTGTTCAGAATCACATGATGAAAACTCAAGACTTTACAGAATAAAGTACATAACTCCTAATGAGAAGAATGGATGTTTGTGAGTGTGTGTGTGAGGGGTGGGGAGGAGGGCAAGAGAAAGAGAGAGAAAGAGGGAAATTTCAGAAGTGCAATATGTGACTATGAAAAAGGAGATGAAAGAATTTTATAAATGTAATAAAAGAAATGAGAAAAAAGGAGTATTTCACCAGAAAATAAAGGCAATATTTATTGGTATCTTCAATTATTTTTTTGAAAAGGGGTAAAGAAGATCATAAACTAATAAGTTAGAATAAACAAATTGAGAGGACCAAATTAGAAGTTACAGATAATCTGAAGATTTTTCTTTTCTAGGAAATTTAAGAAAAAAATTTAAAAGCAATAACAAGGAAGATATGTCAGAAAAAGAAACATAATCTGAAGTGAAAAAACGATTCAGAAGCAGATACTATCACAGAAATGAGGATCATTGAACTATTGAAAGTAACTTAGTAATTTTGAATTAATTAATACTCTTTTCAATAGCATGAGACATAGAAGTGAATTAACTGAACAATACAAATGAAAACCATAAATGAACCATACAAAGAACATTTTATATGTATATGCATGTATAAAATGTATGTGTACGTATCTCTTTCCATACATGTAGAAACAGTAGAGAGAGAGAAGAGACAGAGAATAGAAGAAAATTAAGGCAATTCTCATTCTCCTGGATGAACTCAAAAGAAAATATATTTCTTTTACAGAGTTCTTGCTATAAAAACAAGTATGTAAGAAGCAGGAATTTTGTGTGCTAACTGATGAAAAAAAGTCAACTATTGTTACAAATAAACACTTGAGAAGGGAATTTCCCAAGTGTGATTTATAAAAAAGTTTTCAATCAAATAATTCATGATTTTCTTTTTAAAACTATATAAATAGCACCTAATGTTAAACAAGTACAGAGAGCTGATACTGTTTTATTCCTACATTAAATAGTAAAAGAGAGGGTAGTAAATGAGAGGTTACTAAATGTTGAAGTAGGATACAATGTCACAACTAAAAAATCAGCACAGACCTGGAAATGGAATCATCATGGGGTTCTAATTAATTGCCCTCTATTTGGGGTACAAATAAATATATGTATAGAATTATTTTATAGTACATTAAATTAAATTAAATACACTGTGGTTCATAGTAAACTGTTCAAAAGGTGAATTATATATTTAGAATATTTTAGTTTTTATTATAACCAGTGTTGCAAAGAACATTCGTGAAAGCATATTTGCCTACTTGCCCATTGCCTTAGGGTAAAATATTAATGTAAAGAATTATACTGCCTGGTTAAAGTTAAATATTTAATATAACTGGCAGAAAGATTGGCAAAAAAAGGATAGTTAAAAACATGATGTTGCCTTGTTCAGTACAGCAACCATGATACAGAAATCTAAATTTAACACTTTTCATTTTCTTCAGAGAAGAATTAAGCTCTCTTAACAGGTTGTCGACGAGTCCTGAGACACTCAGCCTTTTGAGCTTACTTTTATTTTATGTGGGAAGCCCAAATTTGAAAATTTCCACTAGATTTTATGACATTCTGCTACACTCTTTCTAATTTAGTCATCTTGCCTTACAATGCCTTACAATCAGCTACTACATCCCTTGGGGAAATGTAAAATTTAAAGAGACATTAAATTCAAATAACTTCCCTGCCTATCAGAGAAATGACAGGGAAATACTGTTACACATCATGTCATTTTATGACACTTGTGATTAAGAGCATATATATGTTGAATGCTAAAGAACTAGCAATATATACATACTCTCAAATTTTTAGAAGGAGAAAGAAAGTAGCTAAATTACATGGTAAAAATAAAGTTGTAGGTGGTATCAACTTTAAAAAGCTGTGCTTCAAATGTTGATAGGAGAAACTCCTCAAACTCTAGAATGTACTTTACATGGAATAATTTTATGACTGTGAATAAGATACCAGAATATCCTGCAGTAGACTATTTCAACCAAAATGGGACCAGTTTATAAATCATGCAGTACTGGTTCAAAAGCTGGACATTACAGACAGCAGAGGATGAAAGGGGGACAAAAAAAAAAAGAATTTTTTTTTTTGGATACCACTCCAAGAGAGAAAATTAAAATGTTTAAAACATTTTTTGGTACATATCTACCTATTCTTCACCATTATTCATTTCACAGTATCATTTTCTTTATGTTCTCAAGTAGCCAATGTGCTCACTTTGCCCTAAGTCACTTCCCAAATCAAATCTTCACTCCTGTCCCTTGTGATCTGAAACTGCCCGCCTCACCCTTCCTCCAAATTTGGAAACTACTTCTCTCAGAACAGCTGGCCTCAGTTATGTATTAGATATGAGTCAATCTTATCAAACTAGTTTAATGTTTATCAAACTTGACCAATGATAATAATTATCTGGGTTGCATATTAAATACTGGAAACTCCCAGATCTCATCCCAAACCAGTTGATTGATGTTTGCATTAACCCTTGCCAACCAGTGTATGTGTGTATGCTGTGTTTATGTGTGTAGATGTATGTATATCTATATCTATCTAATGTTATATGTACTGTGAATATACATTTGCTTACACCACACTAAGATACAAGCATATTTTTATACATAATTATATACAATGTATACGATAATATATAATATAAATATATTTTTATGAAACACCTATTAATTAAGTGAAGGACATTTAGGTTATTTCATATTTTAAAAATGTATTATAAACAACATTGATGAACATCTTTATAGATAAACATCCCTTTGCATTTGTGACTTTTGCCTTAGCATAGTTTTCTATATGGAAGCAATAAAGAAAAGTATGTATTAAATGTTTTACAGAAAACCTGACACTACACCTGCCTTGCATATTTAGAAAGGTGCATTGTTTATACCAAATAAATTGGTTCATTGAGGGAGAAATTTCTCTGGCAGATTCTATGTAGATAAAAGACAAAGTTCTTGATTAAGAAGGCAGAGGGAAAACAGAGGGCTGAGGCTGAAATCTTCTGCATTAAAAAATTTTGTACCTAATAGTTGAGAGAAAGAGAAAGAGATCCTGAGAAGAAAGTGGAGGAAATGGATGAAGGGAATATAGAAAGGGGAGCTTTTATCTAGAAGAGAAGAAAAGGAGGGAGAAAAATCAAGCACCACAGTAAGGAAAAGATCAGGTAGAAATTCCACATGATGGAAATACAAGAGGGGCATCTCTATGCAGGAGTTTGTATGGATGTACAATATGTACAGTCTGTACATATCTTTCTGACTCCTATTAACTGTGGGATAAATTCTATGGTTTTTTGTAAAAACGTTATTTTGGGAATTTCCTTTTTTTTTTTTTTTTTTTTTGAGACAGAGTCTCACTATTTTCCCCGGGCTAGAGTGCCGTGGCGTCAGCCTAGCTCACAGCAACCTCAAATTCTTGGGCTCAAGCGATCCTTCTGCCTCAGCCTCCCAAGTAGCTGGGACTACAGGCATGCGCCACCATGCCCGGCTAATTTTTCTACATATTTTTAGTTGTCCGATTAATTTCTTTCTATTTTTAGTAGAGACGGGGTCTCGCTCTTGCTCAGGCTGGTCTCGAACTCCTGAGCTCAAACAATCTGCCGGCCTCGGCCTCCCAGAGTGCTAGGATTACAGGCGTGAGCCACCGCGCCCGGCCCTTGGGAATTTCCAATTTTTATGGCGTCTTCTAATAGACTACATTTAATCATTGCATGGTATCCCATTATGGACTTTTTTCAATGTATTTAACCAAAATATTGTTTGATCAAAGAAATATAAATTTAGCTAATGGAAATTATGTCATGGTGAGCATTTTCATAAATGAATGTTGTCACATATCTTGATCATTCATAAAAGGAATTACTGAAACATATGTTGCAAGTGTTTTCCTTAATTAAGGTTAGTCAATGAGATACTGGATATTTTTAAGACCCTTTAGTTTATATTAATACTTTCAAATTTTCCTGTGGCCTAGAAAAGCTGCATTATTTTACACTTCATCTGGATGCATGAATTTGCCTTCTAATGTACTCAAACTTGACTAAATACAAGATCCTTTTTTTCTCCTAAACTTACATTGTGAAGTGAAAATCATGTCTCAATGTGAATTTGAGGTGCATTCCTTTGACTATTAGTGCATGTTTATAGACCATCTCTATGGCTATATTTTTTCTTTTATGAATTACTTGCACACAGAAAAACGTTTTCTTCTGTTGGTGGTAATATAAAAGCTTTTTAAATATTAAGCTTATTAATAATTTATGTATAAGATGTGTTTCATCATATCCCAACACTATCATTTTTCTTTTCATTTAGGTATGGACATGCACTTCCTTTTTTACATTTATGCCATCTGAACTACTGACATTTTTGCTTATGCTTTTTGACTCTCTCGCCTTGTATATTCAAAAAGGTTGTTTATTCTACATAAGAGACACTTTCATCTTCCTAATGTTGCCTAATGATTCCTCCTAATGATGTTATTATTTAATTTTAATTTTATTAATATATCTTTAACATATCCTGGACTTATTTGAATAAAAGTTGTGGTATGACAATGTAACTGTACTATTTTCTAAATCTCTAAATTGACTGTCCAAATAATGTTGATTTAAAAAGCTGCCCTCTTCTTCAGTGATTTTAAATACTCCAGATCATATATAAAATTTTAATGCATAGTATTGGTATTTTACTATTCTTACACCAGTATCAAACTGTTTATGACATTTTTACACTCCTTTATCCAACAATACTAAAAGTTAAAATTGCGACTTTAATTGTGACTTTAATTTTCATTTTCCTGATGATCAATGATGTTTCCTAATGATTTCTTTATTATTAGTGGGCATTTTTTCATATGTTTGTAGGCCATTTGTCTATCATCTTTTAAAAAATATCTTCATGTCTTGTGCCCACTTTTTGATGGGGTTATTTGTTTTTTTCTTGCTGACTTGTTTGAGTTCTTTATAGACTCTAGTTAGCCTATTTTTTTTTTTTTTGAGACCAGAAGGATATTAGCCTTTTGTCGGACATATAGTTTGTGAATGTCTTCTCTAATTCTATAGGTTTTCTATTTATTCTGTTGATTATTTCCTTTGCTATGCAAAAACTTTCTAGTTTAAATAAGTCCCATTTATTTATTTTTGTTGTTGCTATATTTGCTTTCAGGGTCTTAGTCATAAATTTTTTGCATAGGCCAATGTCTAGAAGCATTTTTCCTATGTTTTCTTCTAGAATTTTTGTGGTTTCAGGTCTTACATTTAAGTCTTTAATCCATCTTGAGTTAATTTTTGAATATAGTGAGAGATAGCGATACAGTTTCATTCTTCTGCTTGTGGCTACCCAGTTTTCCCAGCACCGTTTATCGAATACAGCATCTTTTCCCCAGTGTATGTTTTCGTCTGCTTTTCCAAATGAATTGGCTCTAGCTATATGGCTTTATTTCCAGGTTCTCTAGTCTGTCTACCTTTATAACAGTACCATGCTGTTTTGGTCACTGTAGCCTTGTATTATAATTTGAAGTTAGGTAATGTGATGCTTCTGGATTTGTTCTTTTTCATTAATATTGCTTTGGCTATTTGGATTCTTTTTTGATTCCATATGAAATTTAAGATTATTTTTCTAGATCTTAGAGAAATGACTTTGGTATTTTGATGGGAATTGCATTGAATCTGTAAATCACTTTGGGAAATATGTACATTTTAACAATGTTGATTGTTCCAATCCATGCATATGACATGTTTTTCCATTCGTTTGGGTCATCTTTGATTTCTTTCATCAGCCTTTTGTAGTTCTGCTTGTAGAGATCTTTCACCTCCTTGGTTATATTCCTAGGTATTTTTTTTTTCTTTTGCTGATATTATAAATGGTATTGAGTTCTTGTTTGACTCTCAGCTTGACTGTTATTAGTATATAGATACACTACTTATCCATGTACATTAATTTTGTAAGCTGAATCTTTAAAGAATTTATTTATCAATTCTAGGAGTCTTCTGGATGAATATTTAGGGTTTTCTAGATATAAGATCATATTTTGGGCAAACAGGGATAGTTTGATCTCCTATTTCCTAATTTGGATGCCTTTTATTCTTTCCTCTTGCCTGACTGCTCTGGCTAGGACTTCCAGTATGGTGTTTAATAGAAGTGGTAGCAGTGAGCATCCTTGTCTTATTCTAGTTCTTAGGTGAAATGCTTTCAACCTTTCCCCATATCTATGATGTTGGCCATGGGTTTGTCATATATGGCTTTTATTATTTTGAGGTATGTTCCTTGTCTGCCTAGTTTGTTGCAAGTTTTTGTCATGAAGTGGTGCTGGATTTTATCAAATGCTTTTTCTGCATCCATTGAGATAATTATATAGTGCTGTTTTTAATTCTGTTTATGTGGTCAATCATATGTATTGATTTGAATATGTTGAACCATCCTTACATTCCTGGGATGAAATCCACTTGAATGGGTGAATTATCTTTTTGATGTGCTGTTGAATTCAGTTTACTAGTATTTTGTTGATTTTACATCCATCTATGTTCATGAGGGATATTGGACTGTAGTTTTCTTTTCTTTTCTTTTCTTTTTTCTTTTTTCGTGTCCTTCTTGGGCTTTGGGATCGGGTTGGTACTGGCTTCACAGAATGAGGAAGGATTTCCTCCTTCTTGATGTTGTGGACCAAATTAAGTAGGATAGGCTGCAGTTCTTCTTTGCAGGTCTGGTGGAATTCAGCTGCAAATCTCTTTGGTCCAGGGCTTTTCTTGTTGTTGGGAGATATTTTTTTAATTACTTTTTCAATATTACTACTTATTATTCATCTATCAGGGTTTCTATTTCTTCCAGATTGAAATTTGTGGGGTTGCGTATTTTCAAGAGTGTGTCCATTTTCTCGAGTTTTTCTACTTTGTGTGCATAAAGGTTTTCATAGTAGTCATGGATTATATTTTGTGTTTCTGTGATATCATTTGTAATGTCTCCTTTTCATTTCTGATTGAGCTTATTTGAGTCCTTTCTATTCTATTTCTGAGTTAGTTAGTGGTTTATTAACTTTGTTTATGTTTTCAAAAAAAACAACCTTTTTTTCCCTTGGTAATTTGTATTATTTTGTTTTCATTTTATTTAGTTTTACTGTGATCTCTGTTTTTTTCTTTTCTTCTGCTAGCTTTGAGTTTGGCTTGCTCTTCTTTTCCTAGTTCCTTCAGGGGTGACATTAGGCTGTTAATTTGTAATCTTTCTGTCTTTTTGATATAGGCATTTCAGGCTATAAACTTCCCTCTTAACACTGTTTTTTTGTATCTCAGAGGTTTTGGAACCTTGTGTCACCTGTCAATTTGAAAAATTGTTTTTATTTCCATGTTGATTTCATCATTAAGCCAAGGATAATGCAGTAGCAGGCTATTTAATTTCCACACATTAGTGTAGTTTTGATAATTCCTCTTGGAATTGATTTCTATTGTGGTCTGAGAAGATACATGATCTAATATTTCAATTTTTCTGAATTTGCTGAGATTTGCTTTGTGGCCTAACATATGATCTATCTTGGAAAATGTCCCATGCACTGATGAAAGGAATATATATTCTTCAATTTTTGCATAGAATATTTTGTAAATGTCTGCTATGTCCATTTGTTCTAGACTATTGTTTAAATCAAGTGTCTTTGTTGAATTTTTGCCTCAATGATCTGTCCAATTCCGTCAGTGGAGTGTTGAAGTCCTGGGCTATTATGATGTTACTGCTTATTTTCTTGCTTAGATCTAATAGAATATGCCTTATGAATCTGGGAATTCCTGCATTAGGTGCATGTATATTCAGGATTGTTATACCTTCTTGTTGAATTGCTCCCTTCATCATTATGTAATAATCATCTGTGTCTTTTTTTTCCATTATTGATTGAAAACCTATTTTATCTGATATGAGAATAGGTACTCCTGCTCACTTTTGGTTTCCATTTGCATGGAATAATTCTTTTCCACCCATTTCTTTGAGTCTATGAGAATCTCTGCAAGTTAAATGGGTTTCTTGGAGAGAGCATATATTTGGGTTGTGTTCTTTTTCTCCATTCAGCCAATCTATATCTTTTAAGTGGAGCATTAAGACTATTTATGATCAATGTTAGTACTGATATGTGAGATACGTTCTGTTCATCATGTTGATTGTTACATAGTTGCTTTGCTTTCTGCCTTATGTTACTGTTTTATAAGAGCTGTGAGTTTTAACTTTTGGATATTTTTACACTGGTAGATATCAATTGTTCTGTTTCACATATAATAAAAGTATAGATAGAATCAAAAGTTGATCAGCCATTTTTCCCTAACTTCCCTACTACTTTAACTGCTTACTGCTTAAGTGGAACATATCCTCCTTGACAGGGGCAAGATTTATGACTTCCTCAACCACTCTTATAGATAGCATTGTTATTGTAAATCCTAAGACTAGTCTTTGAGATATCTTCCAGACTTTGTATTTGGGGGGGACCCACTGAGATCAACTGCACCTGTGGACATATGTAGAAACTGATTCAAGAAGCCTTGAGACACTCTACCTAGGAAATGCCCAAGGTGAAAAGACAATTTCTGATTCCAAACACTATGAGTTCAGCCCCAGCCAATCAGCAGACCCAATTCCCTTGCCCTTGGTTTTCCAAACCACCTTTAAAAATCTTAGCCCCCAAATTTTGGCAGAGATTGATTTGAGAAATTACTCCCATCTCCTTGTCTGGTGCCTTGAGAAATTAAACTCTCTCCACTGCAATACCTGCTGTCTCAGTGTATTGGCCTATTCTGGGTGGTGGGCAAGGGACCCTGTTGGGCTGTAAGATATAAAGTACTTTCAAGTATTTTTTTTTAGGGCAGGTATAGTAGTGACAAATTCCTTAGTGTTTGCTGATGTCGGAAAGATTTATTTCACTTTCATTATGAAACTTAGTTTTACAGGATACAACAATCTTGGTTAACAGTTATTCTGTTTAAGAAGACTAAAAATGGGACCCCAATGCCTTTGGCTTGTAAAGTTTCTGCTGAGAGGTTTGCTACTAGTGTGATAGGTTTTCTTTGTATAAGTTACTTGATCCTTTCATTTCACAGCTTGGTGGGATCTTTCTCCTTCATTTAGATTTTGGCCAGACTGATACTATGTGTGATGCCCTATTTGCCATGAATCTTCCCAGTGTTCAATGACCTTCTTTTATCTGGAGGTCTAAATTGCTAGAGATACCAGGGAAATTTTCCTCAATTATTCCCTCAAATAGATTTTCCAGGCTTTTCATTTTTTTCCTCTTGTCCCTCAGGAATAGCTATGATTCTCATATTCATTCATTTTACATAGTTCCATATTTCTCAAAGAGATTGTTCATTATTCTTGATTTTTTTCTAACATTTTTTATTGGGTTAATTCAAAATCCGTGTCTTCAAGCTCTGAAATTCATTCTTCTGCTTGGTCTAGTCTGTTATTAAAACTTTCTACTTTATTTTGAGTTCCCTAAATGGCTCTTTTGTTTTTCAAAATACTATTTTTTCTTATCTAATCTATCTCTTCAGTGAAGTTTTCGTTCATGTCCCAAATTTTTATTTATTTATTTTTTCTGATTTCTTTGTCTTGGTTTTCAATTTCCTCATCAATCTCATTGACCTTACCTGTCATTCATATCCTGAATTCTATAACTGAAACTTTGACAATTTCCTTTTGGTTGGAGTCCATTTCTGGAGAACTACTGTGATTCTTTAGTGCCGTCAAAACACCCTGTTTTTTCATGTTGCCAGAGTTCTTACGCTGCTTCTCATCTGAAACCTCTTCTCTCAGCTCAAGACGGATAGCATTTCAATATACCTGTTCTCCTTTTCTGGGAACTCTGATGCTCAGTGAAGAGAGGGAGAGGTCCCTGGATGAGGCACTTGAGATCTACTCCCGAAGATTGACCAGGTAGAAGAGGGGCAGGTGCACTATGAGCCTTTAACACTGCTACTCTCCTGGGTCTCCCTGTTCTTTGGTTGTTACAGGCAGTCAGCATGCATGGCCTAAGCACTCACACCACCCAGGTCTATCTGCAATGGGGGCTCAACACATGGCGTTGAGTGTTTCCCTGTCCAGGTTCATTAGCAGCAGTGAGGGGTCAGTGGGTAATGACAAAGGCATTTCCTCTGCTCAGGACCATCATTGATGGTGTTATTCAGATGACAGTGGCAGCTTTTTCAACACTGAAACAGCAGAGGTCAGCACCCAGAGCACATGGATACTCTCTCCAACTGGGTCCTGTGGCAGCTGTGGCTGGGTGGGGAGGCCCATTCAGTGAGAGTGGCAGTGAGAGTGGACATCAGTTCATGCAGTGGTGGGGGGGCACATAGCATCCACCCAGGAGGTGTGTGAAAGTGCCTGGAGTTCTTGCTCCCTCCTTGGCCTGGCAGGGAATGATGGGGAGGCAGCAACAACAGATATGATCCCCAGGTAGATGCAGCACTCTGAGGTTGGGACCTCAACTTGGCATCATTTGCAATGTCCAGGGCTTGTAAACAAGCAGGGCCCCACTGTGTCTTCTCTCTGGAGCAATGGCACTGCACAGTCACTAGTCAGCTCTCCATGTCATTTTGGAGGCCTACTGTAGTGGAGGGGCCCTCTCTCAGTTCCAATTGCAATGTCCATGGGGCAAGTGTGGAGCCCCAAGGCTCTTTCCGGTGTTCCCTCCCCATATGCGTGTGCCTTCCCTGAGTACTTCTGATCTTTCTGAGTGGGTCACCCCATTTCCCTCTCCTTTATTTTGGGAGCATCCCCTCATCTTTCTGTTGATTCCCAATGCTCTCTCATAGATGATTATCCAAAGGTGAATATCTGCTCACCACTTTTGATCCTTTCCATGACAGTAGCATGTGCAAGCTGCTCATAGTACACTATCTTGGCTCCTATCATGCATAATATCTTTTCATTGTGTTTACATAAGATTATTATTTAATTAGATATAGAATTTTATGCATTTCCCCACAAGTAGGACTATTTGTATTTTTCTAAATAAATCTCGTTACAAAAGAAAAGGTCCATGGCATTATCATTTTATTTTTTGGTTTTTTATGTTATATTCATTTTTACTTTCAATAGGTTTGTATAATTTTATAACAATTTAAAAGAACATGTTTATATACAGTATATTTATGTTTATTTTACATGGACTAATATCAGATTTTTCCATCTTCAGACTAAGGTCTTTATTCAAATACAAAAGTGTATTCTTTATTATTTTCTTTTGGAAATAATGCTATTATGCCTAATTCATGTATACCGAAATATATATAACGTTCATATGAAATATAAGGAATAATATTGAATTAAATACTCAAATAACCACCACCTAGTTTGGGGAAGTATAACATTAATAGTACATTGGAAGACACTGTTTGTAACAAAATTGCATTCTGTTCCTACAACTCCCTGGGATAATCATTATTCTAAATCTAATAATCATAATTAACTTGTTTTTAATATTTTAACCACATATGCATGCATTCATAAATAAATATAATTTATTTTTGCATAGTTTTAAACTTTATATGAATGGACCAATTATAAATTCAATATGCTGATATCTGCTGTTTTTATTAAATCTTATGTTAGCAGCAGTCTTCCATGAAGAGGTATAGCACTCTACCTGCATGATGTCCTTTCATTATATGAATGTATTTAAATTTATTTCTACATTCAAATGTTGCCTCAACTTTTGTGTTTTGTCATTATAAACAATATTTCTATAAACGTTCTTTCATATAGCTCCCTGTGTAATACGCAAGTTTTTGCTCTGTGTATGTATACATATATACTTACAAAACTCTCTTATTTTAATAATTTCAATTGGCTTAGTAGTCTACACAGATAATCAAATTTACAAATAATGACAGATTTTATTTTTTCAACATAGCTATATATTTTTTTAATGGTTTACTGTGCTGAATTAAAAAAGCAAGAAATATAAAATGGAAATAAGTGAAAAGAAGCATTCTTGTCTTATTCCAAATGTTAAGAGACATGAGTTTAGCATTTCAACAATGGTATTCCATTTGATACAGGATTTTGGAAGACATACTTTTCAGATAAGAGAATGTTTCTTCTACTCCTAGTTTCCTAGTTTGTTTCTGTTTTCCTTGTTTATCATAAATTGATACTTTTTCCAAATGTTTTTCCCTGCATCTTTTATAATTAGGTCTTTTTATTTTCTTTGAAATGATTAAGATGGAGAATTAAATTGATAACTTTTATAATGTTAAATCCAATTTGCATTTCTGGGACAAATCCTACATGGTTTGTATTTTATACATTGACAGATTTTGTTTGCTCATACTTTATGATTTTTGCATCTATGATCATTATTGATACTACCCTATGATTTTTCTTTGTCATATGCTTCTAGTTTGATTTTGGTTTCAGTGTTAAACCAGCCACACACAATTTTGTATGTGTGTTTTGGGAAATGTCCTCTCTTTTATTGTCTTCGGAACGGTTTGTTTATTTTTGGTATTAACTACATTTGCTGTAGTTTAGTTAATATTCAATAGAATCACTCTGTAAAACCTTCTGGATTTCTTTATGTGCTAATTTTAATTACTGTTTCAATATCTTTAAGAGTTATAGGACCATTCAGTTATTCTAGTTCTTCTTGAGCCTGTATCAAAAGACTAAATATGATGAATTAGCCTGCATTTTCAAATTTCTAATTTATTGTCATAAATGATGTTCATATTATTTTCTTATTGTCTTCTTAAATCTTTATTTATGCCTGTTTCTTAAGTGGAATTTTGTTTATTTGGGCCTCCTCTTTTTTTATTTTAATAAGTCTTACTGGAGATTTGACAATTCTATTAGTCTATTCAAATAATACATTTTGGCTTTTTGATCATGCTAATTGTTTTGTTTCTTATGTCGATTCTATTTTATTATTTTCTGGTCATTCTTTCTTTCATCCTTTAATCTATTTGGGGATTTTTTCATTCCTTTCCCATTATCTGAATTTAATTGCTTAACTCATTCATGCTTATTTTCTCTTCTTTTGTGACATAAGTATCTTAAGGCTGCAGATTTTAGGCTGTGAACTAGTTTAGCTATATCCACTAAGTCAGGAGTGGGGAACCTGTGGCCTTCTAGGTCCTTAAGTGCAGCCTGTTGACTGAATCCAAATTTTGTAGAACAAATTATTTTATTTTTATTAATACATTTTTGTTCATATTTTATATTTTATTTTTAAAATGAATGTATTTAAAATACTAAACAATAAAATAAGTTTCAATAAAATAATCCTCCCAGATTGACTGGCACAATTAGAACATTAGTAAGCCATAAGGGCTAAATTGATGGCTACTATGTTCATGATTTAGTTCTAACTTTCCCTGTCTGATTGGTGTCACTAGTGCACAAGGCTGGTTGGCAAGAGTGGATGGGGGTTGGGTACCCCAGTTTGTTATCAGCTTTTGACAGTGGTGCACTGTGTTTCTATTTGAAGTGGAATTTGTGAATAGTTGCTTAGCCCAACAGTATTTTTTAATTTTGTCTGCTTAACAGCTTATCATATCAAAGAAGAACAAGAGAACGCTGAAGGAAGAAAACAGATTTTTAATAACATTTGGGAATTTCAGTATTGTCTTGTTTCTGCTAAAGATAAGATGATTTGCTTACTTTGTGATGCTGCAATATCAACATTAAAGAAAGTCAATGCTCATCAGCATTATAACACTAATAAGGACCACAAATATTTTTAAATTAGAAGGAGTTGCATAAACGATTGTACTGCAGAAATTAAAAGATGAAAAGCAAAAGCAAAGACGATTCTTTCAAGCAGCAATAAGACCTGGGACTAATGCCACTGAGGCAACTTATAAAGGAGCTTATATACTCAGGAAAAAAATGAAAGACATTCGGTGATACAGAAATTGTGAAAGAACGCATTGTCAAAGTTGTAGGATGTTTAGACCCCGATAACATTTCAAAGTATAAACAACTGCCTCTTTCAAGGAGAACCATATGTAATTGGCAGCATGAATTAGCCTTCAACTTAACAGAACAATTTCATGCAATATTTCAAAAGGAAAATATGTATTAATCAATCACTTTGGATGAATCAACTGATACTACTGACTCAGTGCAGGTTTTATACTTCATTTAGGTCGTAACAGAAGATTTTCTTTGCTACTAAGGGTTACTTGCTTTGCAAAGTAACTCTTTTTATTCTTGCAAACAGAACACATGAAATAGATATCTTCAACAATTTTCAGGATAACTATCATGAAGTTGGACTGAATTTGGAAAATATAGTGAGTGTATATACAGACATTGCACCTTCCATGACAGGAAAACATGAAGGGTTTATTGCACAAATAAGAAAATATTAACAGATCTAGATGTTCTCATTTCTTTTCATTGTATCTTGCATCAGCAAAATCTCTGTGCTAAAGCTAATATTTTAAGTGATACTTTGCAAAAAGTTATAGGTATAGTTAACTACATTTGTGCAAATGCAACATGACATCATCAGTTTCATAACATGCTAAAGTTGAAGGATGAGTGTGGATTTGCCCTGTAGTTCTAAAGTGCACATCCATATAGTTCTAAAGTGCATTGGCTATCATAGGGACAGGTGTTAGCCAAAATTTTATCTCTGTGAGAACAGATGGTTAAATTTTATGAAGAACAGAATCAACAATGTGAACCATTGAAAGAAGATTTCTATAGGAAGGCAGCATTTCTTTGTGATACCATGTCAAATCAAAATGACTTGAATATTTCTTTGCAAGGTAAAACTAAGTCTATATGACACATAGCCAAAAAATTCAAGCATTTCAAAAAAAGCTATCTTCTTCAAAAGGAAATTTCCGATGAACATTTTCCCAAGTTTGCAAAGGTAACTGATGAGCAGGATGATATATGTGAATCATTTGAAGAATACACACTGCTATAGACCTATTAATTGGAGAATACAATGAAAGTTTCTCTGATGTTGAGATTCATATCATCACACATGACATCATATTAGCATTTCAGCCTCACCAAGTTGATATCACCAAGGCACCTAAAGAACTACAGATGGAATTGATTGAGTTCTCAGTAGGGGACATTTTAAAGTCATTGCTCGATGCTAAGAAAGAACGAACTGGAAAAATGCAGTAGAATGTCCATGCCTTCAGTGACATGCCCCCAAAATACTGCCTTGCTTTTCAACCACTTACTGCTGCGAATCTACATTCTCCTACCTAACCCAAATCAAGATACCCTTAAGGTCACAAATGACTGATACCCACTTAGAGAATGAACTGAAACTCCAGACCCCCATGTTGCAACCGAATATTCAAATGCTTTCCAACAAAAAGCAGGCACAACAAAATCAGTAAAGGTTAGCTAACTTTAAAATTAATAAATAGTGTTCATGTTTTGAAATTATTAAGTACATGGTAAATAGATTTTTATAAAATAATGTACATTTTTAAGTATATCTAATTGAAATTTCTTGAATGCAGCCTATTTGATTACAGCTAAATTAATGCGCCCCCCAACATGAAAACATTCCCCACTCCCTCACTAAGTATTGATATATGACTTTTTTATTCATTTTAAATATTGTATAATTTCTTTTTAGACAGTAGACATTTGGGATGTTCTTTTAAAGATCATTTTTATTTTTCCTAAAATGTATCCTTTAAATTGTTTAACTCGAGTTTCAAAATTATTAGACTTTTTTTAAAGCGGGAAGAAGAGGGAATACACAATCCTAACAGAGACTGAGAATCCCAGAGGAACAGCGTACTTGTAAGAGCATGATTCAAAATCAGATATTGTGACTTTGGAAAATCAGAATCTTAGACAAACGGAAAGGTAAAGTAGAAAGATGGAACTCAGAGGGAAGTACAGGCCAAATATATAAATTTTAGAATTGTTGGCAGAGATTGATTTAAAAGCCTCAGGAATTGAGGTGATTCTCTAGGGAGAGAGAGGGTGAATAAACAAAGCATAAGAGGGCCCAGGGCCAAGGACTAAGGAACCCCAGTTTCTAGAAGCCAAGACATTTCAAGTGATAAAGTGGAGGCAGCTTAGTTGATAAGGTAGAGAAGCTTAGTTGCTAAGGAGAATAGAGAAATAGTTTGGTAATTGAAAGGAGACATTTCCTCAAAAATTTTGTTTTCTTTTGTCTTTCAAGGAGGAAAATATGAGCACCTTTGAAGACTGATAAAAAAGAACCTTGGAGAAAGAGAGTGGCTGAAGACATGAAAGAGACAAGGAAAAATCTAGGGAAGGAAAACAGCAATAAAGCCTAAAATAAAAAGCCTGACCAAACTGGATATTGTCAAGGAGGTGCAACAACCAGAATTTTCATTTATTGTTGGAAATGTTAATATGATTTTTTTTCTTTTGGATAAATATCTATGAGTGAAATTGATGATAATAGAGTAGATGTATGATTGTTTTTATAAGACACTGAGCTTTTTACTAAATCATTGTATTTAAAATGTACTTCAAGAGGAAAAAAAAAAGGTAAAAAATATTAACCTCTAATTGATAGGCATGCTGAGTTATTTAGGGGAAGTGTAATGTCTGCAATTTACTTGGAAATACATTAAAAATTATAAGTTGGATTTATGGGTGTATGGTTAGAGATGTGATAAAAAATGCTTATAGTAAAATATCAGTGGTAGAATCTGGTAGTGGCTACATGGATGTTCACTTTCTATGTGTTTGACATTTTCTTGTAATAAAATGTTGGGTAAACAGGCAATAGGAAAATAGTGTCTGGAGCTCTTTGTTTAGATTGGTTTTTGATGCCACTGCGAGGGTTTGAAGGGAGAAAGGGAGTCAGAGAAGTGCTCATCCTCAAATGAACCAATCTTAACAGAAAGAGAAGAAATGAACGTACTCACATCATTTCAGTGGGATAAAACACCTCAGAAATCTCAGTTGCAGAATTCTAAGAAATGTCTCTATGCTTTTTGTGGCCCAACCGCTCAACAGTTTGTAAGATTCTTAAGGGCATAGCCAACATATATTTTTCTCTATGTACACTTGGCATGTAGTGACCATTCATTGACAGTTCAATTAATCAAGTATTTTTCTTCCTCTTCTATCATATTTCTGAACTGTGCAAAGAGCCAAAAATCATAGTCTTGTTAAAGAATCTCCTTTTCTATACCTTTAAGTTAACTTAAAATCTATTCTTCACTATTCTACTTCGGAATATTTTCTTTTGCTCTTTCAAGGCTTTGGAGTTAAATGTATCTTCATTTTCTTTTTGCTTCTCCCTCCGACAGCTGATGCAAGCTGGCAGAAGATGAAAGGTATTTAAAGTGCGGCAGCGGGGCTCGGTTCACACAAAGCAGTCATCCTCTCCTCAGATACACTTTTAATCGCTCTGAACTGTGCTAACTTAAACAAATCCCATCTCTCTATAGTACCTCATACAGGATTTGAATTTTTCTTAGAGGGACATGTCCTCATTTATTTGTTCACATGTTTGCATTTTCTGCGGCAAACAAGAATAAAAGACAAGGGAAAGCTGAGGGTCATCTCTAATGGAGAAAAGCTGGTGTTGACGAACATGAACTATGTCCTTCAAGGCATCAGAGGAAATGTGAGCATCCTTTGTGGAGAAGGACAGCACCACACAGAAGAAGCACCACTGTACCCTAAAAATGTTTCCTAAACTCAGCGTGACACATAGAGACTGGACCTAGAAATCCAAAGCACCACAAACCTTTTTGTTTTCTATTTTAAATGACAGAAAGTTTCCATAAAGTTCTACCACCCAGGTTCGGGGTAAAAAAGTAAAGGCAAAAGGAGTTGAAATGTAGCATGTACCTTCAAAATTTAAATTTCTTGCCAATTCAGCAATGTAAGATGTCATGGGTAATACAGGGAATACTTATTTAAATTTTTCACATACCCTTGCAATGAATCAAGATTTAAATGAGGAGATGCACATAATAGCAAAAAAAAGAAAAAGGAGCAAAATCTCAAGCTTTCTTCTAGGTGAAAGATTAGTTACTTAGGGCCTTCAAATCTAAAAAAGCGAAACAGCAACTGGTATTTTCTTGCTTTAGAAACACGCTTGTTAAAAATAGTTCTCTAGACATTTCTACTGTTAGATATCTAACACACACTATTTTAAAGAAAACACCCTTTTCTTGAATCCTTATCAAATATAAAGAACTTTGTAATAGCAAGTATATTGATCTGATCATACTTGAGTAGATCTGTAAACTCTGGTTTAAGTAGCTTGACACATCCAGATATTTTAAAACGTGTTTAGAATTTTCAGTGTCCTTTGTATTGTTTATTGGGGAGTTTTGTTTTTTATTTTTGGTACTGTTAATGCTATTTACAAAGTAGGTTAGTGTACACTTTAATTATTAAAATATAAAAAGAAATGAGAAATGTCTTTATTTCAAATTCCGACTTTTTCTTCCACACTCCAGTTGGTTTTTACTGGTAGTAGACACAGTGACATACAGACAGAGAAGGGGCAAGACATAGATAAAGCAAACAAAAATTGAACAAAACACAGGAAGACGACATTTACAATGCAGCTGACAAAGCCAGTCACTTCACTTTAAATAATGTGGCAGGCTGCAAAACTATAGTAATTACTAGAATTTCATTTTCATTAACTAATAAACCAAGGAAAACAATTTAAGTATCTGAATGTCATTTTTCAAATGAAAATAAACTGTAAACATTTGAATAACATCACAGCAGGGATAATATACCTAAGGAAATCTATTGAAATATGCTGGTGGATTCATCCTCTTCTATCACATTAAAACTGCAATTGACTGTAAACCTCCTACCACTCTCCACTGAGACTTTAATTGTAAAGATTCCTGTTACATATCATATTAGAATTTAGTTAAAATTGTAGAACACATTATTTCCAATCAGACAGCCAACCATCACTCACAAAGATTTTTAAAAAGGTGATTAATAATTCATCTCAGATAAGGAAAAGATCTATATTTATACCATCTTCTCAGCCACCATAAACTACCTGACAATTGTTCAGTAATGATGCCCAGTAAATTCTTTAAAATGGTAATTTGTCATTCTGTCACTTCATTTGTGACCTAAAATTCCTCACTTGAGGCATCATCAAATAAATTAATCACTTTCCAGGATCCATTTCTCTGTTCTGCACGTTATTATGCCCGGGCTCTCTTGTGTTTCTCTTCATTTACATATATTTAATGGCTGAGCCGTGGTTCACGATGGCACATAACGCACACATCTCATTACAGGTGAAATATTCTAACTGCCACTATCACTGGGAAAGAAAATAACTCTCCCAATTTAATTTTCCTGATGTAACAAAACCATGATTCTTCACTATGAAATGTTGATGCCATCCATCAGTCACAATCAATAAAATCATCATAGAAGTACGCCTTCTTCAGCATCTTTCCTTCATACCAGTATTATTTGAGGAAGGTAATTAAACTCATAATATGTAATGAATGTAAATGAAGTAAAAATCCTCATGTTAGCTCTCTAACTATGCTTATTTTACAGCTTTGATTTAAAATATTTCTCCCCAACTTACAAATACATATGGCCCAAATAGAGAGATATTACCTACAAAGACAATATTCATCAACAAACAGAATTAAATTTTAAAAGAAAATTTTTAATATAAAAGTACCAAGTAGTATTATTTATAGACTCTTCACTTAAAATGGCATATTCTCTTTGGGTTTATATATTTTCAGGCTTTCTGAATATGTGGCTAGTAGTTTGGATATATGTGCTATCATGTGCTAAAATGAGTGATTTTGTTCAGTAAACTGGTCTACTTTATTCCTGTCATAGAAGGGCTGCAGGTACAGTCCGTTCTCAAGTCAGAAACTGTTTTGTTGAACTTGCAATCATGCTCATCTCTGATTGAACAAGCCTGTGAAATGTAGATTAAAGAAGTAGGACATTTTACAAACAGCAGATTGGGAATTAGCACTTCAGAACTATTTGCACCTACTGTAAATATTCAACTCAAATTGTTATCATATTATTTTTGTAAAGGTCAATAGGGAGTGTTTTAAAGTAAACTAGTGTCACATAAACATTGCCCATGTCTCTAACCATGTTACAACTTAATTTAAGATTCATTAACTCATTCTCCCCACATACTTAGGAACATTAATTTCAGGGGAATGGTACCTTACAGAAGTCCATTTGGAAGGAGGATTCCCTTCATTATGAATTTATCATCAAAGAACGGCGACTTTCTTTACCTTGGAAGTGGTCCCTGTTTGCCTGTTTAAAATAATGCTTGAAAGAGTGTCTAAAATAAAAAGTGAAATATTAATTCTACATCTCAGTAACAAAGGAGAAAGTAGGTGAATATCACTGCTCCACAAATGAATGACCTAACTACAATATTGACAAACCATCTACGCGGTACTACCTTCCTTCCTCATTAATTATCATATAGTTATTTTTAATGGGCGCTTATTTAAGAAAAAAGAAAAAGAATGAGTGTGCAGTTTGTGTGTGTTTTCATTAACACTGAAGCAGTCTATTAACCTAAAGCAACACTCCAGCACACAAACCCGGAGAGACTTAGCTACAAAATAGTGATTGACCATTTTCTGGAGCTCTTTGGGGATAGCTTAAGGTGCATCTGAATTTTAAGAGTGTTATCAGTTCAGACTGAAGCAAGAGCTGGGAGTCTTGACAGGTGTTCCTACATAGGACTGGACCAGGGCCCCAGATGATATCTTTGTATGGAGTATAGCAGATTGAATCTTCAAGTGCTCATCAAAGTGGCTTGGCTCACTGTGGTCATGATGTTGGGGGTAGAAAATGAACTTTTACCATAATCTAACAAAACAGATACGACTCACGTCCTCCAGAAAATAGGATTGGGATGCAGTGGTGTGGATTAGAAAGCTATTAGAAAATCTTACAAAAACTAAGTAGCATTATTATCCAAGTAATGCTAAATATTTGTATTAAAACAAAGACATTAGGCAAAATAGATTAAACTGTTTTAAACAATAAGAAAAAAGAGATGGAGAAAAATATTATTTATGAAGCATGAGCTCTATGTATTTTAGCAAATTTGGTGCTCTGAATATTTAATGAACTAAGGAATATTTTAAGGACAGATGCAAGTTGACAGTAAAGAAAGGAGAGATGAGGGTGAATAAGTTTCATGGCATGAACAAAGAGGAAAGAGGAAAGATGCTTGCAAATATAAATGTGTATATTAATTACATTAAATGTACCACAGAAACTTGTGATTGTCCACATTATGGAAGAATGCACTTAACAAGACTAAATCTTTAATGGGGTGGGTGCCACTTCTTTATTATTTAAACAATCATCTCCTCTTTTGCAGAAGAAGAATTCACTCCTAGGGTTATATTTACAATTCTACTAATAAAATCTGCCTGAACTGAGATCCCTTGATATTTCATTCATAAGACATGTACCCTAATAATAGCACTAGAATATATTGTTGCTACAATTGGTTGCCTCAAATTATTATTTTCCAAGAACACAGAAAATTTGAGATTATGGTCAAACCCCAAGCTGCAGTTGCTAAAATAAATGCTTCATGGGAACTTCCAATTGAATGGAAATTTCTATGAGGCAAATCTTTCTAAATCTAAGGTAGAAAGCTTCATTCAGACATCCCTCTATTGCCAAAGGCCAATGTTTATAGACTTAAATAACCAGTTTCACCTGAGACAACTCATTATTGAAAGTTTGGATTACCCCTGAAGGCATAGTAAATACTGTGCTGGGATCCAGACAGACTGAATTTGACCCAGTAGTTAACTATTAATATGTAACCTTGCATAAGTTACTTTTCTTCTCGAAAGTCTTTTTCTCCTGATTCGTAGAATGGGGATTAAAGCAAGAAAAAAAAAATCATAATGCCCAGGGTGGCCATCACAATCAGTAAGCAAATGGATGAAAGTGCATTATAGAGCTTTAAATATTAAGCTAATTTTCATTTCTTTTTCTTTGGTGCTATATTAGTTTCCTAGGGCTGCCATAACAAATTACCTAGGCTGAGGGGCTTAAACAATATAAACTGATTATCTCACAGTTCTGGAGGCTGAAAGTCCAAGATCAAGGGCAGGTGTGGTTTCTCCCAAAGCCTCTCTCCTTGGCTTACAGAAAACCACCTACATGCATTGTCTTCACATGGCTATGCTCTGTGAGCTCATATCCCTGGTGTCTCTTTATCTCCTTATAAGGACACCAATCATTGGGTTAGGGCCCTACCTTATGACCTTCTTTAACTTCAATTACCTCTTTAAAGGCCTTATCTTCAAATAGTCACATTGAGGGTGAGAACTATAACATGAATTTGGGGAGGGGGACACAATTCAGTCCATTAAAAATATGTATATAATTCATCTCAATTTTAAGGAAGATTTCTTAGGACAACTGTGGTGAATATGCAATTGCTCCCTCATATCCAACTCTCAGTCCCCTCAAGGTGTTTGAGGCAGGTTAAACATCCCACACTCCTGCAGTTGGGGAGGGACTTGTGAATATTTTTGGCCAATTAGTCATGAGTATACAGGACAAATTTAACTGTTGGCATGAGACTCCCCAACACCCTTTTTTCCTGCCATGATGATCTGATCTTGAGTTGAGATGAAATGTTACAAGATTGAGACAGCTTAGATGACTGGGCTTCCATAGGGAGGAAAGCTGCCCTGCAGTTACTCAAAATGGCAGCAGACTTTGCATGCATAAGGAACGAACCCTTGTTTTGTGAAACCACTGCAGCAGGCACATTCCAATCCTCTAATGAGTCACACCCTTGTATAATCTGTTCCCCTCGAGTGTGGGCAAAATCCAGGACTTGCCTTTACCAATAAAATATGCCAAAGGCAAGGAGAGAACCAGCTCCTTGAATAGGTTATGCTACATGGCAAAGGTAATAGGATGTCACACTCATGACCATGTTAAGTTATTAAAGTCTCTATCTTGCTGGCATGGATGTACAGAAAAGAGAATGCTTAAACACCTTTGGTGGAAAAGTAAATTAGTACAACCTTTATGGAAAACAATATAGAGATTTCTCAAAGAACTAAAAGTAGATCTACCATTTGACCCAACAATCTCAATACTGAATATCTACTCAATGAAAAAGAAATCATTATATCAAAAAAGACACCTGCAATCATATATTTATTGTGCAATTCACAATTGCAAAGATATGCAATCAACCTAAGTGCCCATCAACCAATGAGTTGATAAAGACAATGTGGTATATATACACCATGCAATACTACTCAGCCTTAAAAAACAATGAAATAATGTCTTTAGCAGCAACTTAGATGGAACTAGAGGTCATTATCTATCCTATAATGCAGGAATGGAAAACGAAATACCACATGTTCTCACTTATAAGTGGGAGCTAAACTACAGGTATGCAGGAGCATATAGAGTGATACAATGGATATTGGAGACTTGGAAGAGGGGAGGGTAGGGGGAGTGAGGGTAGCAAAACTGCTTATTGGGTGCAATGTACACTATTTGGGTGACGGGTACACTAAAAACCCAGACATCAACACTTTACAATTCATCTCTGCGACCAAAACCACCTGTACCTCCCGAATCTATCAAAATTTAAAAAAAAAGAAAACTAAAAGTAGGATTTAAAAAAGGCTGTATTTTAACAGACTACAAGGGAGAGACTCAATTGCTGGCCTTGAAGAAGGAAGCTGCTGTGATATAAACTGATATAAAAAAATATGACAAGAAACTGTAGAAGGCTGCAAGTCCTTAGGGCATCCCCTCGCCAACAGCCAGCAAAGAAAGTGGACCATCAGTCTTATAGTCTCAAGGAAATGAATTCTGCTGTCAACTGTGTGAACCTGGAAGAGAATCTCATCAACCTCTAGAGAGAAACACAGAGTGGCCAACACCTTGTTTGCAGCCTTGTGCAATCCTGAGCAAAAGACTGGTAAGCTGTGCCCAGACTTCTGATTCATTAAAACTTTCAGGTAATAAATGTATGTTATTTTAGGCGAATGAATTGGCAATAATTTGTAGGCAGTAGTAAAGGCCTAATACAACCACTGAGATTTGTGGTCTGTTTGTCCTGACAGCATTACAGCCTGTTATGGAAAAATTAGATAAGGTGGAAACAATAGGAGCTGATTGCCAAAGCAGTTGAATGGATTCTAGGTAGAACAATCATAACCAACGTGAGGACGGAAGAATGGACTGACATCACTCAGAAGGGTGGCGTGCACATCTGGAGGGAGGTATGCTGCCATACTAATCTCTCACTCACATTTGTGTCCATTGGGTGGTGGGAAGAGACATACTTCTTGAATTTCAAGATATCACAAAATTTTGAGTGTTATAAAAAACACTGGATTTCAGAAACAGGATCTCAGGATACCTGTGAAGGATAAATCTAACAAATATTAATTTAAATGAAATAAAAGGTAGTGTCTTTGTTACCAACTCCAGCCCTGAACTTTAACAACTATAACTACTTAACTTGCACACCATGATCTCAACTGTTGTCTCTCTCACCTAACGTAAGAGAGCCATAATCTGAAGCATTTCTTTTATCCTGAGAGTATCTGACCACATGTAATCTAGTGTCATCCTCTTCCTCCTCCTCCTTGGTATCATCACCAAAAACAAACATTAAAGACTGTGATGGCTTATGTACAGAATAAATAACAGACACAGTCCCTATATACGGGAAGCTTTCATCTAAGATACTCATTTACATTCATTAAGAAGGAGATGAATATAGTTGAAATATAGTCATACCCCACATAATGATGTTTTGGTTCACAACCAACAGCATATATGACAATGATCCCATAAGATTATAATACGGTATTTTTGCATACCTTTTCTATGTTTAGAGATGTTAGATACACAAATACCCATTGTGTTACAATTGCCTACAATATTCAGTATAGTAACATGCTGTATAGATTTACAGCCTGTAGCAATAAGCTATATCATATAGCCTAGATGTGTAGAAAAAGGCTATACTGTCTAGGTTTGTTTAATACACTCTATAATGTTCTCACAGTGACAAAACTGTGCATTTCTTAGAATGTATCCATGTGATTAAGGGGTGCACGACTATGGTTAAATACACAACTCTTATGCATGCAAACAACTAAATTCTCTAATGCTTGGAAAAGGGTTGGCTAATGAATCCCACAATGGAATCTTAAAGTGTGGTAAATTCAAAGAGAATTCTGTAGCAAGAGGCTTTGTTTTGTTTTGTGTGGGGGTTACAGCACCGAATAAAACATCAAAGACAGCTCTGGTTACTTCAAAAAGGCAACTTCCAAATAGAAATGATAAAGTAGAATATTTTCTCTATAGTATATAGAGTATCCATAAATACGTTAAGTAGCTAATATGTCTCTTGTATATGTTGCCACTGGAATTCATAAGAGAGATCACAGTATCTCTTCATGTATAGGTTTAATAATTGGGCATATTCTCCACTAAAAGCATGGTACTGTTTCTTCTAGTCTTTGACTTTTTTTTTGTTTCTGAGGAATTTTCTAATACCTCATCCAAAAATGCTAAAGAAGACTTTTTTCTCCTTTGACAATTGATTGTAGTAGGTGCACTGAGTTCCATTCCAAGGATTCTAGGTTATCTTTATTGCAACATTCAAAGGGGAAAAGTTGTTTTTCTGAATAATGCTGTTGCAGTTCAGATGGGTCATGGATATGTGGACTTCAGCATTTTCAGTGGAACAGTATCTAGTAAATACATGAGCCTTGTTTCCCCTCTGTATATTTTGCAAAATTAGATGGAATGGAACTGACAAGTACAACCACCTCATTCCAGAGTTTCTCCTCACTTAGTATTCTCAGTTCTGGAGGAGAAAAACCTAACCCTGAGATGTATTTTCCCTGTTTTTCTCATTACACAATATAGTGGAGTTTTTTGGTTTTTTTTCTTTTTTAATTATTAACATTACCATTTTCTGTTTTGGTGTTCTGTGGTACTCAGTTTCAATGACGACAGTTAGTAGTAGTTGTGCATTTGCTCTTCAATGCTGGGAATTGAATTTTTTTTTATAAGCACATCCTGTTTTCAGTAATTGGATATACTACCAAGGAGTAAAACAAAAGATGAAACATCCTTCAAAGGAAGACAAATGGAATTAATATTCCAATTGGGTAATTACAATCCACGAGCCTAAAAAAATTCCTGTCCTTTCATTTTCAATCCCAGATTATTGAGCAACATGGCTCTGTTATACTTAAAGCCTACTTTCTTGGACCACACACAAGGATGCTTTTCAAGTTTGTGTTAAAATAATTTCTTCTAATGTTTGGAGTGGCTAGTTCTTTGACTTCTTTGGAATGTTCTGGCACAATATAGCAAACGAACTGATTTTTCTCGGTGTTCTTACTGCTCCCATCATAATTTACGTTTCAAATAATGTGAATCATTTACATGACAATGTAATATAAGTTAGATTTCTTTTGCTGAAAAGGGGTGTTGAATTAATGTTAAGAGCATAGACTTGGTAGTTAAACAGCCTTGGTTCAAATCTTGGTAATGTAATTTGTTAACAGCATGAAGCATGACCCTGGACAAGTTACTTAAACTTTTGGTATCTCAGTTTCCTGCTATGTACGATAATAATAGTGCCCACCTTGATGTATATAATAATAGTAGTTAATGTTTGTGAGCTTTTAATATGCATCAAGCACATTTCTAAATGCTTTACATGTATATTGAGTCAGCACATGCATAAGCTACCTGGAATGGTTTCTGACATAAACTGAGCACTCAGTAAATGTTAGCAATTGTAATGGGTATTAGTGTTAGTCCTAGTAATGAAACAGTTGCAATAGGGTTTGTATCTCCTTCTTCTAATTCCATTTGTTGTTACAGGTTTCAAATCAGACTCTTACCTAAAGGGTATTTCAAAGGTCCTATTTCTGTTCTAGTAAGAAGTTAAGAGACTAGATTATGAGTATTTATCAAAGATAATAAAAATTTCACATTATACCCTGAATATTTTAAACTGTCTTAAAAATACACCATACAAAAAAAATATACCATACATAGGCACAAAATAAGTTTCACCTAGATAAGTACAGAATAACAATATGGAGAAAACATGGATTATAAAGTCAGTTCCATAAATTAGTAGAGACTTACTGAAATACTGAACACACTGTCAACGTTCTTCTTTATTAAAAATATAAGCGTTTGTGGTGGTGGAGAGATGCTAGGTGTAGGCATAAAAAATGGAAAAGTTAGGGTGCCCCTCTTCCCTGTGTATATCACAAGTCCTCTGTCTTTGGACCCAAAATACCCCACACCTCTGAAGTGGGATTACAGGAAGAAGCAGTATTTCACATGCACACACCTTTGTGCGTGCACACACGTGTATCCGCTGCACTCCCAAGTACGTGCATTCCCTCACTCACCCATTCTCTGCAGAGAAAATTTACTGTAATAAAATTATAATCCCAAACACCAACCCTCTGTTGAAATTGTTAAAGGATATCAATGATTATAAGTTTTGCCATCTATTTATATTGTCAAGATTTTGTTGTTCTTAGATATTTTTGAAGTGTCAAATGAACAATGCCTCTTGGTTAAAAAAAAAAATTAATCAAACAGTTCAGTGTGCTATAAACTAAAAGGGCTAAATGCCCCATTCTACTCCACTGAAGGAACCATTACTAATAGATTGGTTCACATTCTTACTGTTACCTTCTACACAAAAGCAAATATATTTCAACACACACATTTTTTTTACAAATTAAGAATATAAACACATTATTTTATGATTTACCTTTTCCTTTCAACAACATATTATGACTATCCTTTCATGACAGTGCTGATAGATTTCTTTTAACAAATATTTGAGTATTCTATATACATTGTAAAACAAAACAAAATCTGGAGCTTACATTAGATAGGGTGATCAAGAAAGTAAGAGGGGCTATTTGAACAGAGGTCTAAATAAATATGCCAGTATGCTGTCCCAGGGAATGGATTTACCATCAGGATATACAAGTTGGTTCCTTGTCTCCTTTATTTTAAGGACCTGAATGGTTCCATGTTGTATAAATGCTGTGTACTTGTGTGAGTTTTTTCATCATAAAGATGTCAATAGATGTATATTTAAAATGTTAACAAATATTTCCAAATTGCCTTCCAGTCTAGTTTTACCCAAGTGCCCTGATACCAAAACTACGTGAGATTTTCTATTCTCTCCAATCTTTGCCAGCTCTCAGACTGTCCCATCCTTTTATTGTTCTCTAAACTTACTGGTGAGAAATTGCATCTCTACTTCCCTTTCGTTGTTACTAGTGAGTTTACAGATCTTATCATATATGTTATGACATATCTGCTTTTTTCTCTTAACTTCCTATGTACATATATATATATATATATATATACTGTTGGTCTTTTCCTAAGGGATGTGTAAGAACACACTGTGTAGTAAATTATCCTTTTTTATCATAGACGTTGAAAAAATTTATGCAGTTTAATGCTGATCTTTTGACTTTGTTGCTTTTCTTAAATTTTAAAAAAAGTTTTATATAGTCAAAAATTATTATTTTTCCCATATCTATTCATCATTGAGTATCTACAATATGGCATACTCTTTCCTAGATATAGTATTAAAACCAATGCTTACAATTTAGTGGAGGGAGATAGACAACTAATGTATAAATATGAGGTGATTCCTATGTCATACAAAGGATAAGCAGGGCATTCAAAAGATATTTACAGTAGGGGAGCTACCCATTTATATAAGCAGTTGAAGAAGTCCTCTCTGAGAAGGTGACATTTAATCAGACTCCAGAAAGAAACGAGAGCGAACCACATAAGGAAGGACCTTTCAATCATGGAGACAGCAAATGAGGCAAGACCCTACTAAGCGTGTGTCAAGAATGGCAAAGAGGTCAAAGGCTGGGTGGATCCGTGAGTGCTAGGCTGTGATGTGAGAAGCCACTGGAAGATTCTGAGCAGAGGCGTCACATTATCTGACTTCCATTTTAAAGGATCATTCTGGCTGCACCACAGAGAACAGACCCCAGGGGATGAGAACTAAGGATGAAGTAGGGAGAACATTTATAAGGATATTGCAATAGGCCAGGTAAGAAATGCTGAGAGCTTCTGGGGATTTTGACATGCTTATGAAAGATTTACTTTCTTTAAGAGTATAAAGACAAAATTTACATACGTTTTCTTTTCTAGGTTAGGTTTAAAGTTCTGTTTGTCATTAGATTTTTTTATCACATGCAACTTTTTTAGAGTAAAAGGTAAAAATAGTGTTTCTGCTTTTTTCTCCACATTTACCTATGTTTTCTCAAGGACTGTTAGAATTGAATATTTTACATTTAGACCTTTTATGCACTAAGAATCTACTTTGTAAGTTACAAACTAGACATCAAGCTTTTAGTTTTTTTTTTCCACCAAATGCTTTTATTCTAACAATCATTTATTTACAATTTTATCTTTGCCCCACTGATGTAACGTGCTCTATTCCTACATATGCAGTCAGGCACTGCTTAACAATCGGAATATATTTTAAGAAATATGTTGTTAGGCGATTTTGTTGTGGTGTGAACTTCATAGAGTGTACTACACAAACATAGATGCTGTAGCCTACTGCACACCTAGGCTTTATGGTGTAACCTGTTATTACTAGGCTAGCATGGTACTGTGCTGAATACTTTAGGCAATTGTAACACAATGTTAAATTATTTATATATATAGAAACACATCTGAACATAGAAAAGGTACAGTAAAAATATGGCACAAAAGATGAAAATGGTGCACCTATATAGAACACTTACCGTGAACGGAGCTTGCAGGACTGGAAGTTGCTCTGGGTGAGTCAGTGAGTGAGTGGTGAGTGAGATTAAAGGCCTAGGACATTACTATATACTACTGCAGACTTTATAAACACTCTGCACTTAGGCTACACTAAATTTATTTAAAAATAAAGTAATTCTGCTACAACATTACGACAGCTACGATGTTACTGGAGATAGAAACTTTCCAGCTTCATTATAACCTTATGGGGCTACTGTCATGTTACATGCGGTCCATCATTGACTGAAATGTCATTATGCAGTGCCTGACTCAGTACTTGAATATATTTCTGGACCATGAATTCATTGATTTGTCTCTTGATCTTTGTGCCAGTAAAATGCTATTCTAATTATTGTTGCTTTTTAATATATTTAACATATTTTAAGATTCAGTAAAGACAGTAAATCATTGTCTGACATTAGCTAACTAGCAACAGTCCTTTGTTAACTTATTTATGATAATTTTCTCTATCATCATTATAAACTACAAAAAAAAAAAGTAAATAAGAAGGGCCGAAGAAAATCATGTGTTTGAAATATTACTTACATTCATGAGTTGTCTCACGGCCATCACTGGATTCCCCCCAAAGCAGAATCCTTACTCTGCCTTCTGTTTCCTCAGCCTCTGTTTATGAGCTTCTGTGATCCTCTGTGAAAACAGCTACTTCATTATGCTTTGTGTTACCTCTGATTGTTTGTGCATCCAAATCTACAGACTGCAAGAAGCTTAAGGACAGAAATAATACATAGCAGATTCAAACAGCTTAGGTATTTAGTATAGTTTGAAAGCACAGATGTTTTTTAAAATTTAAAATTTCAATGAAGTTCAATTTATTATTTTTTCTTTTGTTGCTCATATTTTTATGTCATGTGTAAGAGTCCTTTGCCAAATCTGAGGTCATTCACATTTATTCCTATCTTTCTTCCAAGGGTTTCATAGTTTTAGCTCTAGTATTTAGCCCTTTGAAAATTTTGAGTTACTTTTTGTGTGTGGGGTGATAAGAGTCCGATTTCATTCTTTCATGTGTAGATATCAAATTTCCCAATACCATTTGTTGAAAATATAATTTTTTCCCCATTGAATGGTCTTGGCACTCTTGTCAAAAATAAGTTGACCAAAAACATATGGTTTATTTGTGGACCATTTCATTGATCTATATGTCTATTCTTATCCAAGTATCATACTATCTTGGTTATTGTTGCTTAGTAGAATTTTTTGAAATTGGGAAGTATGAGCTCTCCGATTTTGTTCATCTTTTCCAAGGCCATTTTACCAATTTTGCATTAGTTAAAATTCCACATGAACTTTAGGATCAGCTTGCCAATTTCTACAAAGAAGCCCACTGAGAGTAAATAGGATTGCATTGAATTCATAGATCAATTTGAAGAACTTTACCATCTTAACAATATTAAGTCTCCCAACCCATGAACACAGAATGTTTCCTTTATTCATTTATAATAAATCTCCTTTGTTTCCACAATGCATTGCAATTTTAAGAATATATATTCTGCACTTCTTTTGTTAAATGTATCCTGAAGAATTTTATTCTTTTTAGTGCTATTGTAAATGAGATTTTTTCCTTCATTTTTGAATTGTTCATTGCAAGTGGACAGAAATTACTTTTACATATATTGATCTTATATCTTGCAACCTTGCTGAACTCATTATAACTCCAATAGTGTGTGTGTGTGTGTGTGTGTGTGTGTGTGTTTATGGATTCTTTGGGATTACCTGCAAACAAGATCATGTCATCTGTGAATAGCCATGGTTTTATTTCAATTTGTATGCCTTTTATTTTCTTTCCTTTGCCCAATTGCCCTAGCTAGAATCTCTAGTATAATGTTGAATAGAAATGGTGAGCATGGACATCCCTGTATTATTCTTGGTCTTAGAAAAAAAGCAATCAGGCTTTCATTATTATCGATGATATCACCTGTGGGTTTTCTGTAGTTATGCTTTATAAGATTAAGAAAGTTTTCTTTTCTCTCTAAATTGCTGAATGTCTTTTAATGAAAGAATGTTGGACTTTGTCAAAAGCTTTTTCTGCATTTTTTGCATGTATGTCTATTAAGATGAGCATATGTCTTTTATTTTATATTTTATTGATATGATAAGCTGTTACATTAATTTATTTTTGGATATTAAGCAAAACTTGCATTCCTGAGATAATTCCCACTTGGCTACGGTGTGTGATTCTTTTTATGTTTTGCTGATTTTGTTAGTATTTTGTTGAGGATTTTTACATTCATATACATATGAGATATTTCTGTATAGTTTTCCATTCTTGTGAAATATTTGTCTGGCTTTGGTATCAAGGTAATACTGGCCTCATATAAAAAGATGGGAAGTGTTACACTTCTATTTTTGGGAAGAGTTTGGGAAAATTTCAATTATTAATAATTCTTCTTTAGATGAATTCACCTGTGGAGCCATCTGAGCCTGAAGTGTTTTTTAGGATAAATTATTTTATTACCACATCTATCTATTTACTGGATATGAGTCTATTCAAGTATTTTATTTCTTCTTGAAATAATGTCAGTGATTTGTGTATTTCCAGGAATTTGGCCAGTTCATCTAAATTACCAGATTTATTAACATAAAATTATTTATACTATTTCTTATAATTGTTTTTCTCTGCAAGGTCATTAGTAATGTCCCCCCTCTTTACTTGCGATTCTAGTGATTTGAGTCTTTTTTTTATTTTTCTTGGTCAATTTAAGTTTGTCAATCATTTAATTTTTTTCAAAAAACAGTTTTTTTCATTGACTATCTCTATCATTTGTTTCCTTATCAATTTCATTTTTTTCCTCACTAATATTTATCATTTTCTTCCTTTTTCTTGCTTTAGGTTTAATTTTCTCTTCTTTGTCTGCTGTTTAAAAGTAGACTATAAGATTATTGGTTTGAGATCTTTCTTCTTTTATTTTTAATTTAGTCATTTACTGCTATAAGCTAAGCACTTCTTAACCCGCATGCCATCTCATATATTTTATTATGTCATGGCTTCAGTTTTATTGATTACAAAATATTTTCTAATCTCCCATTTGATTTCTTTTTTGAGTCATTGGTTATTTAGGTGTATTGTTTACTTTCCACATGCTTATTTTTCCAATTTCTCTGCATTAAATATTTCTGATTGCACTCCATTGTAATCAGAGAACACACTTTACTTCTATTCTTCTACATTTATTGAGTTATTTTATGATCTAGTATATTGTCTATCTCAGAGAATGTTCCCTGTGTACTTGAAAAGAATGTATATTCTCCTGTTATTGAGTGGACTGTTCTATAGATAGATGTCTGTCAGGCCTCATTTGTTTACAGTGTTGTTCAAGTCTTCTGTTTTTTTATTGACATTCTGCCCATTTGGTCTGTCTATTTTGAAAAGTGGAAAATTGAATTCTGTTACTGTCGAATTGTCTACTTCTCCCTTCATTTCAGTTGGTTTTTGCTTTATGTGTTTGGTGCTCTATTACTAGGTGCATATATGTGTAAAATTATTATATCTTCCTGAGGATTCATCCTTTTGTCATTATTAATGCCCCCCTTATGTCTAGTAATGTCATTTGCTTTAATGTTTATTTCATCTATTATCATAGCCACTCCAGCTTTCTTGCTGTTTGCACAATATATCTTTTTCCAATCTTTAATTTTTTAAATCTATTTTTACCTTTAAATCTCAAGTGTGTATCCTAAGATAGCATAGAGTTGGATCTTTTTTTGTTTTTATCTTATCTTACAACTCCTCCTTTTTGATTAAGATATTTAATTCATTCACATTTAATGTTATAATTCACATAGTTGTATTTACACTTGTCATTTTACTTTTTGTTTTCCGTATCTCTTATTTTTTTTCCCCTCTATTTCTCTTTTGCCACTTTCTTTTGTGTTAAGTAAAATTTTCTAATGGAATGTTTTAGTTTCTTTAATAAATTTTTTATTCTATTTTTAAAGTTATTTCCTTAATGGTGGCTTTCAGGCTTATCATATACATATTAACTTACAAGAAACATCTTCATATTTATATAAACTTCATTTCAGTGAGATAGAGAAACATTACTTCCATATAGCTCTATTCTCTTTCCCCCTTTTGTGACATTATTCACATCTATAATGACTACAAACCCAATGATGCATCATTAAAATTATTATTTCATATAATTCTATGTATTTTAAGGAAGCTAAAAGAAGAAAGGTGAACAAATATGTATTTATAGCTTTTGTTATATTAAACTTTTCATTTATCATTTGTAATTCTTTTTATTTACTCCTATGCATTCAAGTTTCCATCTGTAGAAATTTCCATAGCCCAATACAACTTTGCATCCAGCCACCTGTTTTGTGCTGTTATTGGCTAATATATTGCATCTCTATGTTATAGGTTCAACAATACTATATATACTATACTATACCATATATACTATAGTATAGTATGTGTGTATATACAGATACAGGTTGAGCATCCCTAATTCAGAAATCCAAAATGTGAAATGCTCCAAAAATCCAAAACTTTTTGAGTGCTGACATATGTCGCAAGTGGAAAATTCCTCACCCAACTTTATGTGACAGGTCACAGTCAAAATACAGGCCCACAACACAGTTCATTTAGTATCCCCAAGAGGGTTAAGCTTTTAATCAAAACACAGCATCATAGATGAAGACTGTATTCTGCTGCTGTTTATTGTTGCTGTTGTTTAACAGCTAATATAGATATTTTAGTGATGCTACTCTGCTTAGTTAACCTGAATACATTAATTTTTTACTGTATTAATAGTAAGATACAGTTTTTGCTATTAGGTATTTTTGTGTGAATAAGTGTAAGAAAATGATTGTTTATCTATAGCACGTACAGAGTCAGAAATAATGATGATCATGCCAAACAAACAGATAGTCCACATGGGTGGCTGTGATAGTGACACCTTTGTATTCTAATGGTTCAATGTATACAAAGTTTATCTCATGCATAAAACTATTAAAATTATTATATAAAATTACCTTCAGGCTATGTGTACAAGGTAATATACACATATGCATAATGTTTCAAATGAAACATAAATAAATTTTGTCTTCAGGCTTGGGTTCCATCCCCAAGATCTCATTATGTACCTGCAACTATTCCAAAATAAAAAAAAAAAAAAAAATCTGAAATCTGAAACACTTCTGGTCCCACAAATTTCAGATAGGAGATGCTCAACCTGTGCATATATTTCTCTGAGTCTCTGTTTATTTTTTTCATAATTTTTTTCTCTGTTCTTCAGATTACATAATCTTTATCAGTCTGTCTTCAAGTTTTCTAATTCTTTCTTCTGCCAGTTCAAATCTACTATTGAGCCCCTCTAGTAAATATTTCATTTTGGTTATCGTAGTTTTAAGCTACAGAATTTTATTTTTTAAATAATTTCTATCTTCTTACTGATTTTCTCTATCTGATGCAACACTTTCATAATACCTTTTTTCACTTCTTTAATAATGATTTCCTTTAGTTCTTTGAACATATTTCTAAAGGCTACTTTGAAGTATCTGTCCACTATGCCCAATTTCGGTTGTTACTTACAGGCATTGCTATTTCCTGCTTTTATTCTAAGTGTTTGGTTCATCCTTTTGTGTTTCTTTGCATGTCTCCATTTTCCTGGAAACTGAACATTTTAGATAATATATTGCAAGAATTTCCATCTCCCTTCTAGGGCCTGATACTGATATTTGCTTCTTTACTAGTTTAGTAACTGAATTATTTTAATGAAGTCCATGTTATTTTGCTTTTCAGAGGGTACAAGCCTTCAGGATGCCCAGAGTAACTCTGGGATGACAGTGGCTTTGACAAGGCTTTTTTTGTCTCTTGCCTTGCCACACCAGGTGTTAAGCTCTACTAATTGCTGGCTTATTGTTCTATTGTTTTCAACAATGCCCTAGGGCACAAATTGCTTCACAGACTAATCCAATCAAATTTGAGGTCCTTGAAGGTGTAGTTCCAAAGGCCAATGTTTGAGATTTGTTCTGACCCCAGGAGGGCTCTTCCCAGCCCTCTCTTTCCCCATTTCTTAACAACAAATGAGCTGCTCTACAGATGAGCCTATATTTCCCATGAATCTATTAATCACCTGTCAATTGCTTTTTACCTAAAACTTCCACTGTTTTTGAGAGTGCTCTTAGGCTTGACTTCTTTACATTCTGTTGCAAATGAAGTCAGTTTCTTTGAAGAGGGATTTGGAGTTCTCTGTTCTGTGACTTGCTTGTCTGCCAAGGCAAAATCTCAAGCCAAATGTTTGATGCTGGTGTAGGGACAATGGTGACCTTCTCTCTGAGTGACATCCTCCCACTTGAAGAGCTAAGCACTTGGTGAATGAAAGGGGGCAGCAACTCTACGTCATTTTAGCTTGCCTCCCTGTGTGTATAAACACATACACACAACTGGACCCTGAAGTCCAAACAGTGGGTCAAAATGATTAAATCAGGCAGTCATTGTCTATCCATAAGTAAAAAGAGACCCAAGGGATTTCTTTCTTTTTTTTTTTTTTTCAGACATAGTCTCACTCTGTTGCCCTGGCTAGAGTGAGTGCCGTGGCGTTAGCCTAGCTCACAGCAACCTCAAACTCCTGGGCTCAAGCGATCCTACTGCCTCAGCGTCCTGAGTAGCTGGGACTACAGGCATGTGCCACTGTGTCCGGCTAATTTTTTCTATATATTTTTAGTTGTCCAGATCATTTCTTTCTATTTTTTTTTAGTAGAGATGGGGGTCTCGCTCTTGCTCAGGCTGGTCTCGAACTCCTGAGCTCAAACAATCCGCCCGCCTCGGCTTCCCAGACTGCTAGGATTACAGGTGTGAGCCACCGCGCCCGGACTAGGGATTTCTTTATAAATGTTTTAGAGGAAAACAGTTGGGGATAGGCTAAAGGAAAAGAAGACATATTTTAGTTTGATATTCTTATTTAGATTTTGACAAAGCTAATTAACAAACTACTGCTAGTACCTTTCTATTCCAATCATACCTTTGGGTAAACAACCACAGTTCAACTCTGGCTCAACTACATCATAAAGCATTTCCTACATTCTGAATGTACACATTACCAACTATACTTTATCAACTACACATTATCAACGTAGCATAACATTCCTTAATTGCTTTGTGTATGTGAGTCTTATTTCTTACATGAGTTGTGAATAAAAGTATAAATTCCATAAGGGCAAAGGACTTTGAGATTTCTTTCTGCCCCTGATAGCTAGGTAGCCCATGGTACCTAGTGAAATGCTCAATGTGTTGAAACATTCAATAAATGCCTCTTGATTGATTGACCATTGACTAAGAGCCTGTCAGCTGTCTGCTATCTTGCTGCTTTGCATTTTCTATGTATTTCCCATCCAGCTTTGGCAATGATGCTCAACAGAAACAGATTTCTTTGCAAGTAATTATACTACCTTTTTGATTTCTCCTTAAAATAACAGTGGTCATCTGTGTCAGGGACCTAGCATTAACGTAAGAACCACGGATTGAAGGAAAACGTTTCCTAATGGCAAAATGAAATCTTTGAAGAGACTAGCAAATAAGAATGGAGGAAGCAGTTCAGAGGCAAAGATACCTTTGGATCCTCTCATACCTATTCAATCTTCTAATCATACGCTGTAGATTGCTAACCACCAAACAGACATATTGTGATTATCTGTAAACATTAGAGGATATAGCATTGAGCTGTATTGCCTCCACCAGGACTCTAAGCCGTAAACTTGTAAGTACATTAGAAGCCGACACTCTTAGCAGACTTTGCAGAATTGCTGGCAGCATCAACATCTGATCGATATGCATGTTCACCAGCCAAGCTGACTAGTACATCTGTTCTGTGAAGAAACATACATTCTGCCTCTAGTACAATCAGTGTAATTAAAAATTAACATGCATTAATTGTTAGAGCTGATGTAAACAGCTGATGTTCCACTTAGCACTGTCTTCTGTACATATCATTAGGCAAAGCCAAATATTGTTAAGTAAACAGGCAGCGCTTACAGAAAGGAGAGAAATAGAAAACTAATTCCAACTAAATAAACCGACACTGTATTAAAAGTCAAATTAAAATGATTAACCAGAGCCACATTAGGCTCTGGATCTTCAGAGGAAAACAATTATGAAAGTCATATTTAATTATTTGAATCTTATTTTGGCAAATGTGTTTAGGCTCAGTCTGAAATGAGCCGGTACATGCGTGATACACTAGGATTTCAGAAGAGTAGAAAAGAACTCTAGAAAAAGTACAATTCAGGATTGATTTACGGCTGACGCATTCTGCAAAAATGCATCATTCACAGCAAGTCCAGTGACCAGCATTCTCTGACGAAACCCAAATCTGATGTCTAATGTTAAAAGGGGTCTACTTTCTTCTGCCGGCATCTGCATAATTGCCATCAGTGTAGGTGGGTGTTTCAGGCACATACTGAGAAGAGAATATACACCTCATGACTTAAGTCTTACCTGCCTTTTTAAAAATAATGTCACAGCAAAATGATTTCTCCATCCTGATACAAAACCAGGGAGAAAAAAAAAAGTCTCCAACAAGCAAATCTGTCCAGTGAGATGCACTCCCAGCTTCAGTCCAGAGAGCAGTTCTGTAGTTACAGATTGCCTGGGGCAATCAGCTGTTTGGGGCCCCAGGCTCTTTCTTCCCTGCTGCGGTTGCCCCTGAAAATGACTTGCCTATCACTCTCAGGTCCCATTTAAAAATAATGTGAATTTGAGTTTTGAGAATGATTTCTTAGGGTATTTTCTTATGAAGTTTGATACAATTAAAAAAAAAAACCAAAAGTCTCAATAAATGTGGTTTTAGAAAGGAAATAAAAATCACAGAGCGCTAAAATCCAAGGGAGAAACAGATTTATCCAGAAATCACTGGGGAAAACATTGCTGTTCAATTGCTATTGACTCAGTTTCAGCCCTTTTTTGTTTTTTTGTCACAATGGCAGCCATTACAAAGAGAGATGTAAAAATTCCCTTAGCATGTAAGCATGAAATGGTGAGACCTCCACTGGAACTATACAGTGATGTGTCGGAGACAAGACATGTGCCTACATTATTTATTCATAATTGTGTTAAATTGCAAACTGAATTAGTTCATGTACTAAGAGAAGGTATTAAAAATGTTGAAATTATTCATAGCAAACAACATTAGATGTGTCAAGAATCACAGGAATCAAAATGAAGCCTGTAAAAGTTAGAGAAATTACATAAATTTGGGCCATGCATGAATATAAGAGCTAGATAAGCTTCCAAGTTTTCTGTATGCTATTCAAAATCACCATCCATCTGCATGTTTTAAACATAATATATAAAAATTGATTGTTGTAGAACAACAGTTTTCGAGAATTTAAATGAAACACCTAAAAGATACTACTATTATTAGAAAAATGTCTTATTTACAAAATACAAAGGCATCGTTATTGATTTATTATCTAAAAACACAGTTTGAACTTCTTTCATGATATTAAATATATATTTCTCTTTTTTAAAATAAAAAGTTTTATTAAAAATGCTGTTAAACTGCCACTTAAGCAAAATAATTTGAAAATGATGTCCTAGTTAATTAAAAGTTAACACATACCCAACACATGGATTATTAACAAGTAGAATATGCATTCCATAGAGTTTATATTAAATATTAACTATTTCTTTGATTTTTTTCCATTACTCAGAAAACCTTGATGATCTTATGGTCCTTCAAACTCATGAAAATCTCTGAGCAATAACTTGTGAATTATAGTAGATAGCGATGGTTTGTATAATTAGGATAAGCTTGTTTTTTACCTTGAGAATGCTTTTTAAAATAGCTCTCATATCAGTTTTCTTGACACTCAATATTTGTATACTTACATACATATATGAATATATACACACATATACTACACACATAATAATTCTGGGAAATTCTGTCTAATTACAGTTCCTTGTGTTTCTACCATGACTAGACAAGAATTTGCTAAAATAAAACTGAAAAAGATGTGTACCTCTTCGGTTGAAATTCAAAAATAGTGAAGGCATCTTCTTCTTAAATATAAACATGGTGTTCATGAAAATATTAATAATGTATATTATAGTACTTTTATGGGTGTCTTAATGTACAATGATTCTTAAATCCTCAGTGAACTCACAAGTATACATTTTCCTCAAAGAAGAAAGTGTGAATTTGTGTTATCTTAAATCCCTTACATTTTGTAGGAGAATTTCAACCAAATAAATAATTTTAAAAGAATGAAGAATGAAAAATAAAGATAGACTATTCATTTGGGATTATTAAAGCTTTATAAATATAGAATAGTTTTCTTCTAGTTCCTCTTGGAATGTAATTAATATGTTTAAGATTGGGTTATCTCCTAATTACTGTCATTTTCTATGTTATTTCATTTTGGAACACCTCTTCCATTTTCTCTTTCATCGAGAGAACAGGTTGAAGTCTGCTTTCATATTTCATTGTGCCTTCAGGTGATAGAATTTTCAGCAAATGATTTATATCATTAACAGTTAAAAATATATCTGTACTCTTAAATTCTCTATAATATCCCAATCTACCAACAATTTTGCCAATGGGATTTAAAAAACACAATGAAGAGACTGATATTCACTTTTTTCTGTGTGCAATATAGCTACACCCAAAGTCCATATCACAACTAATCATATTGTCTTTTTATTTATCTCCTATGAAATCAAACTTATAATTATCTCTGAATCTTTTTATCATCAATTTGTTGCTAGATTGCTTTTCCCTGCTATAGGATACGTTAGATACTCACTTCTCTTGTCCATTTTTTTATCCAATGCTACAATTGGAGGTCTTACAAATTATAATTATAAAAGTGACAATGTAACTTCAGGCTACCAATGTGGTGAAATATTACCCCCAATGTATTCTCTTTGGGTTTTCCATTATTTCTGAGTAGTGGTGAGATAGGAGATATAACATGGGAAGTAAGTCCATTCAAAGGACCCAAATGCCTCAGGAGAGATATACAACAGAAAAGTGAGAAGAGATAGAGGATTATCTTTTTATTGTTTTAGCATTTTTATTTATATTAATCATGAACTAGAAATCATGTAGAATTACTCATACTAAAGTCAAAGAGTCTCTCTAGTAGTGATATAGGGATTCTCTTTCAGGGTCCTTAAAAACGTCAGAAATCTTGAAACAACTGTCACTCTAGTTTAAAATCTCAGAGAAATGCTTTCACTCATGTTGCCCAAACACCAAAGCATACTGACAGGGATGCAGTCAGAGCAATTTCTCAAAATACGAAAATTTAAATTTAGCTCTCAGCCTTCTAGTATCCTGTAACAAAATTACTGAGCTCATTTAAGAAAGATAAAAGTTATCAACCAAATGCACGTTGGTCTTTGAAGATGCCCCAAAGTCCTGCTGTGTTTCTTAGTTTGCTCTCTCTCCAATGCTCAACATTGTAGGAACCCGTGTCTATTTCTGACTTCCTTCCTGAAATCCCTAACCTTCCCCTTCATTCTTAAGGGATATCTAACCTTCTAATTCATATAATACAAAGAAGCCAGTGAAATTCACCTTAGGATCCTTCCATTAAACCTACAAATTACCTGCATCTTTATCCTCTTTTCCTCCCCCTTTGTAAGAAAATGAAAGGGTTCACATTTTCCTAAGGCTACCATTTCCTCTGGCCTCAAGAGTCTACCCCTCTGACTTCTCAGAGAACCTAGTCTATCCATTAAATGGTCTCTCCTTCCTCATAACAATACATCTGGCAAATGCCACTTGCATGATAATGTCTCTAGTTTTCACCTCTTATTGATTCCTTAGTGTCATAATCTTTTTTCTGCTGTTTAATGGAATACCTGAAACCAGATAATTTATAACAGAAACGGATTTATTTCTTCCAGTTATGGAAGCTGAGAAGTCCAAGGCCTAGGGGCCATATCTGGTGATGAACTTCATGCTGGTGAGGATTTTCTGCAAAGTCTAGAAGCAGAGAAGGGAATCATGTGGTGAATGTGCTGGCTTAGATCTCTCTTCCTTTTCTTATAAAGCCACCAGTGCCACTTCCATGAAAACCCATTAATCCATCAACCCATTATTCTATTAATCCATTAATTCATGAGTGGATTAATCCATTCCTAAGAGTAGAGACCTCATTACCCAATAACCTCTTAAAGGCTCCCACATTTCAATACTGCCACATTGGAGATTAAATTCCAACATGAGTTTAGGAGGGGGCAAATATTCATAGCACTTGACATCAATTTGCATTTTCTCAGGAATAGAAACCAAGAAAAGATTAAATGTGCAAGAAGAGATGTCTTTGGGAAAATGCCTACAAAGGAGGAAGGGGAGGGAGCGCAAAAAAGATGGGGAAAGCTTTCAGGCTGTGATGAGGATTCCTGTGAAGGAGAGCTTGCAGGAAGAAGGACTGGTTAGGAAAAGTCTCACGCTGTATAGCGCAATTGTAAGATAGTGTTTCCAGAAGGCAGCAGAGAGTGAAAGATTATTTTAGAGCTTTAAGATTTAATGTCTACCCTGCTGGGTTTCACACTTGCTTTGGGCTGGTTACTCCTTTCTTTCTACCTATTTCTCCCCTTTGGAATGGGAATCTTTATGCTATGTCTGTCCCACCATTATATGCTGGACATAGATAACTTGATTTTGATTTTGTAGGCTCACAGGTGGAAAAATCTGCTCTGAGTCTCAGATAAGATTTTGGACTTTAAGTTGGTGCTGGAACAAGTTAAGACTTTGGGGACTGTAGGGATAGAATGATTATATTTTGCATGTGAAAAGGACATAAGTTTGGGGGGGGTTAGGGGCACAATGCTTTGGATGTAGTTTGTCTCCACCAAATGTCACATTGAAATGTAATTGCCAGTGTAATGATGTTGGGAGGTGGGTCCTTTAAGAGGAGATTAGGTTGTTCGAATAGATTAATGTCTTTCTTGTGAGACTGGGTTAATTCTCACAAAAGGAATGAATTAGCTCTTGTGAGAGTGGGTTGTTATAAAGCAGGTCAGCCTTCATTCTCCTCCCTCTCTTGCATGCGCTCCTGTCATGTGATGTCATTCACCATATTGTGATGCAGGACAACCCCACTAGATGCCAATTCCATGCTTCTTGGACTTCCCAGCCTCCAGAATCATGAGCCAAAATAAATCTCTTTCCTTTATAAATTACTCAGTCTCAAGTATTCTATTACAGCAGCAAAAAATGGACTAAGACACCCCATTGTGTTCAGTCATTGGCTGTAGGCAGCCAATGGTAAATATGGCCTCTGCTCCAATGGTGGTGAATCCAAAAATGAAACAGCTGGAGCTATCATTCAGTTAAATTCCTGCAGCAGGAAGTTTAAGAGGAGCATCCTCTTGGTAGCACACTCAGCCTTCTCTAATTCTTCAACAGTTATACCCCACCATTAAAATTATTCTCAACAAGCTTCCAATTGATAGAGCCAGTGAACTCCTTTTAGTTCTTAATTTACTTGTCTTTCACTGCATTTGACACTGTTGACCAATCCCTCTTTAAAGTTATCTTCTCATGACTTCTGTCACACTACACTTTCAGGATTTTTTTGCTTAAATCTCTTTTTCTTGTCAGTTTCCACCTCTGAGAATCGCAGTTAAAATCCACCTTCCATTGTTTCCAAAATTGGTAAATGTCACTATTATGTAACAGAATAGTAGATATAAGGGACAAACTATAAAAAGTTTAGCATTGTCTTTGACTTTCACATCTTGCTCTCTTATCATCCATATCATACTTAACATAGGACCTACCGTTCTGCCCCTTAAACACCTTAAATCTATCATTTCCTCTCAGTGTGCTTTCCAAAACTATGAGCCACTTCCCTTCTCATTTGGGTTATTGCTAAATCCCTTTTACATTGGTTTCTTTTTCCTGAGTCTATTCACACTGCAAAGTGGGTGATCTTGCTATAACTGAAAACTGATAAACATCAATTTCTTATTAAAGATCCTGCCATATCCTTGAGATAAAGTTCAAACTTCTTAATATTGCATGGAAGGCGCTTTAATACTTGGTCCTTACCTACCACTTCACTCTCACCTTTGCCACTTCTCATTATACTCTGGCATTCAAGTCAAACTTCCTTTGCTACGCTATGCTATACAATGCTCTCTCTTCCAATCTGGCTGAATCTTTCTTCCCCCAATTTTTCAGCTGACCAACTGTTATCCATTTTTCAGACAACATTTGAGAAATCTTCCTCAAGCTTTTGAATCCAGATTTGGCACCTGTTCTCCGTGATCTGAAAATACCGTCTTCGATTTCAACTACTGTATAGTACAGAGGAGCCCTTATCCATGGGGAACACATTCCAACACACCCAGTGGATGCCTAAAACCTCAGATAGTATCAAACACTACATATACTATGTTTTTTCCTATACATTCATACTTATGATAAAGTTCAATTTATTAATTAGGCACAGTAAGAGGTTAACAATAAAATAGAACAATTATAATAATATACTGTAATAAAAGTTATGTAAATATGGTTTTTCTCTCTCAAAATATCTTATTGTACTGTACTCACTCTTCTTGTGATAACACGAGATGATAAAATTCCCACCTAATGAGCTGAAGTGAGGTGAATGATGCAGGCACTGGGTCATAGTTAGGCTACTCCTGACCTCTGATGCTATGTCAGAAGGAAGATCATTGGCTTTGGTTGATCCTGGAACACTGAGCCATAACAATATCAGCTGGATGTCAGGAGCAGACAATGTTGATAAGTAACGGGCAGATAGTACATACAGTGTGGATATGCTGAACAGAGGGGTGAATCATGTCCCAGGGGGGACAGAATAGGACAGTGAGAGATTCCAACACACTATCCAAAACAGGATGCAATTAAAAACTATGAATTGGTTATTTCTGGAATTTTCATTGAATGTTTTCAGACCACAGTTGACTGTGGGTTACCGAACCCACAGAAAGTGAAACCACAGATAAGGGAGGACTACGGTATTGCAAATGACCAGTTTCCTTCACTAACCACAGGATCAACAAAGATTGGAATTACATCTGTTCTGTGCATTATAATGACACTGTAGATGTAATACTTAATCAATATCCCCAGTATCTATTTTAGCAGTATAGTCTCAGAGACATTGGCTTCTTCTTCTATCCTTTGCCATGCATATATTCAATAATTTGATTGGGGAATAAAAACAGCTAAATCAGAGCCCCTAAAGTACTATTAATTATCTGTGAAGTTGTGAGCTAATCTTTGTAGCTGTTGGTTTCTTCAACTCAGGATGTGACCTGCACAGGAGTGTTGTCCCTCATGTGAGTATTGATCAGAAAAATATTTTTTTTTTATTTCAGCATATTATGGGGGTCCAGATGTTTAGGTTAGGTGTGTTTCCCTTGCCCCTTCCCCCTCTAAGTCCAAGTTTCAAGCGTGTCCATTCCCCAGATGGTGCGCATCACACTCTTTGTGTATGCATATACCTGTCCCCTCCTTCCCACTTCCGCCTGCCTGACATCCGATAGATGTTATTCTTATATGTGCACTTGTGTGTTGATCAGTTAATACCAATTTGATGGTGAGTACATGTGGTGCTAGTTTTTCCATTCTTGGGATACTTTACTTAGTAGAATGGGTTCCAGCTCTATCCAGGAGAATACAAGAGGTGCTGTATCACCATTGTTTTTTAAAGCTGAATAGTACTCCATGGTATATATACCACATTTTATTAATCCACTCATGTATTGATGGACACTTGGGTTGTTTCCACATCTTTGCAATTGTGAATTGTGCTGCTATAAACATTCAGGTGCAGGTGTCTTTTTTATAGAGTGTCTTTTGTTCTTTTGGGTAGATGCCCAGTAATGGGATTGATGGATCAAATGGTAATTCTACTTGTATCTCTTTAAGGTATCTCCATATTGCTTTCCACAGAGGTTGCACTAGTTCGCAGTCTCACCAGCAGTGTGTGAGTGTTCCTATCTCTCCGCATCCACGCCAACATTTATTGTGTTGGGACTTTTTGATAAAGGCTAGTCTCACTGGAGATAAGTAATATCTCATTGTGGTTTTGATTTGCATTTCCCTGATGATTAGAGATGTTGAGCATTTTTTCATATTTTTTTGGCCATTATTCTGTCTTCTTTTGAAAAGTTCCTGTTCATGTCCTTTGCCCATTTTTTGATAGGGTTGTTTGATTTTTTCTTGTTGGTTTTCCTGAGTTCTAAGTAGATTCTAGTTATCAGCCCTTTATCAGATTTGTAGCATGCAAAAATTTTCTCCCATTCTGTAGATTGTCTGTTTGCTTTTGTGACAGTTTCTTTGGCTGTGCAGAAGCTTTTTAATATGATCAGGTCCCATTTATTTATTTGGTTGTTGCAGTGATTGCCTTTGGGGTCTTCTTCATAAATTCTTTGCCTAAGCCAATGTCTAAAAGAGTATTTCCAACATTTTCCTTTAGAATTCTAATACTTTCACTCCTTAGGTTTAAGTCTGTTACCCAAAGTGAGTTGATTTTTGTGAGAGGTGAAAGGTGTGGGTCTTGATTCAGTCTTCCAGGTGTGGCTATCCAGTTTTCCCAGCACCATTTATTGAATAAGGATTCTTTTCCCCAGTGTATGTTTTTGTCTGCTTTGTCAAAGACTAGATGGCTATATGAGGATGGTTTTATATCTGGGTTCTCAATTTTGTTCCACTGGTCAATGGCTCTGTTTTTGTGCCAGTACCAAGCTGATTTGATTATCACAGCCTTGTAATAAACTTTGAAGTCTGGTAAATTGGTACCTCCCATTTTGTTTTTATTGCCTAGGATTGTTTTTGCTATGAGGGGTCTTCTCTGGTTCCATACGAAGCATAAAATTAATTTTTCTACATCTGTGGAAAATGATGTTGGTATTTTAATAGAGATTGCATTAATTATGTAAATCACTTTGGGTAGTATAGACATTGTAACAATTTTGATTCTGCCGCTCCACGAGCATGGTATGGTTTTCCACCTGTTTACGTCCTCTGCTATTTCTTTCCTCAATGTTTCATAGTTCTCCCTGTAGAGGTCTTTTACCTCCTTAGTTAAATATATTCTTAGATACTTTATTTTCTTTGTTGCTATTGTATGTGAAGGGAATTGAGTCTTTGATTTGGTTCTCGGTATGACTGCTATTGGTGTATATGAATGCCTCTGATTTGTGTGTATTGATTTTGTATCCCGAGACTTTACTGAATTCGTTTATCAATTCCAGGAGCCTCTTGGTTGAATCCTTGGGGTTTTCTAGATATAATATCATATCATCGGCAAATAGTGAGAGTTTGATCTCTTCTGTTCCCATTTGTATGCCTTTAATTCCACTCTCTTGCCTGATTTCTGTGGCCAGGACTTCCAGCACTATGTTGAACAGAAATGGAGCTAGTGGGCAACCTTGTCTGGTTCCAGCTCTAAGTGGGAATGCTTTCAATTTTTCCCCATTCAGTATGATGTTGGCTGTGGGTTTGTCATCTACGGCTTGTATCATTTTTAGGTAAGCCCCATCTATGCCTATTTTGTTAAGCATTCTTATCATAAAAAGGTGTTGAATTTTGTTGTTCTTCTCATCAGCTCATGGGACATTCTCTAAGATTGACCATATTCTAGGACACAAAGCATGTCTCAAAAAATTTAAAAAAATAGAAATCATACCATGCATCTTCTCAGACCACAGTGGAATAAAAATAGAAATCAACGCCAACAGAAACTCTCATCTCTACACAAAGTCATGGAAATTAAGCAACCTTCTGCTGAATGATGACTTCATAAATGAGGAAATAAAGATGGAAATCAAAAGATTCTTTTAACTAAATGACAAAGGTGACACAAGTTATCAAAATCTGTGGGACACAGCCAAAGCAGTCCTGACAGAAAAGTTTATCTCCATAAATGCTTACATCCAAAAGCCAAAAAGATCAAAAATAGACAACCTAATGAATCGACTCAAACAACTGGAAAAAGAAGAACAGACCAACTCCAAATCCAACAAAGAAGGGAAATTAATAACATCAAAACAGAGCTAAATGAGATT
>RJWJ010006693.1:44333-61369 GCA_004363605.1 Indri indri | reverse complement strand
ATCCCACGGGAAAGCAGTAGCAGGAGGAGGCTGGAGTCCTGGGGACGCAGAGAGCTTATGGAGAGGCGAAGAGTGGATGTGCTGGGGAAGGGGGCAGAGAATGGCTCCTGGGTTCTTGCTTGGAGGTCTGGGTAGGTAGGTGGCAGTGGTGGGGGGCATTCCTGGGACAGAAGATGGTGGGCAAGTTTGGGGGAGGCAGGGGAGAACATATACATCCTGGTATACAGCAGGCATTGACTAACTGCTGAATGAGGGGCTAAAGGGGGAGGGAACAGGCCCAGCGGCAGACCCTTGGGAGTGGCTTTCTGGGATGGGCATGGTTTGGGGGAGGCAGGGGAGGGCTTGCAGCTGCTACCTGAGGTCAGGCCAAGGGCCTCTTGGGAAATGCTGTACACTGCAGCTGGGAGGGCTCAGACCTAGGGCCCCTCCCCACTGTACAGATGGCAAGACCGAGACCCAGGTGGGAGAGTGAAACTGCCGAGGTCCTGAGAGTGACCCAGGCCTCCGCCAACTCACAGGCTTTGGCCCCAGAATGAATGTTCCCAGGCACTGGGCTCTTCCTGGCCAAGCGGCGGAAGGGGTTGGATTGAATTAGGTCTCTTCGTAATTTTGCTCTAGACCTAGGGTTTCAGGTGGGTCTTTTTCCTCTTCGAAAAAAATATATTGCAAGCAATTTTTCTTTTTAAGTCTTTAAATTCTGCAAATTGATCAGAAACCACCATTTCCAATTACCACTTTTACATCCTGTTTCATGTTTAAATCCCTTTTATGCACCTGGTGGTGGCTGACACTTTCTCATGCTTCTGCCCCCAACCTGTTGATACTGTTCTCCCTTGAAACATTTTAGAAATAACAGCTCATTGGGAAATAATTCACAAACCATACAATTTACCCATCTAGAGTATTTCAGAGTCGTGTATCCATCTTCACAGTCAACTTTAGAATATTGTCATCACCTTTGTCCACACCCGTGCCCGTCAGCAGTCCCTCCGCATCCCCACCTGCGGCCCGGGGCGACACTGGCCTGCTTTCTGCGTCTGTGGATTTGCTCAGTCTGGACACTTTGTATAAATGGAACCATACAATACGTGGCTTTCGTGACTGGCTTTTCCACTTTACACGTTTTTAGGGTTCATCATTCTGGTAGCACGTGTCAGTGTCTCCTTCATCCCTTTTTATGGCTAAATAATCTGTCTAATGGGTATATCGCAGTTTGTTTACCATTCATCTGTCATTCATCATGGACATTTCAGTTGCCCCCACCTTTTGGCTATTAGGTTAATGCTGCTGTGAACATTTCTGTACAAATTTTTGTGTGGACATGTTTCCATTTCTCTTGGGTATATTCCTAGGAGTGAAATTCTTTTGTTACTTTTTATTATGAGAACTTTCAAACAGATGAAAAAGAATGTCATGTGACTCCATCCCTGCACCCATCATGCAACTTCAACCATGTCACCAGCTCCGGGCTACTCTTATTTCATCAGCTGGGTTATTTCAAACCAAATGCTGGACTTATCTTTTCATCTGTAAATAGCCCAGTATTTAGCAGATAAGAATCTTTTAAAAAGTAGTTGCAATACCATTAGCGCACCTGAAACAATTGATATTATCCTTAATACCATCCAATATTTCTTCCCAGTGTTCACATTTGTCTGGTTGCCCCCCCGCTGTTGGATTGTCCAAATCCTGCTCTGAGTCTGAGCAGGGAGTCCCGCTGCATTTGGTTGAGAGGTTTCCTAAGTATCTTCCATCCAGAGGGTACCCTCCTACTTTTTCTCTCCCTCCTATTTATTCATAGAAGAAAGAGGTGGTGTGCCCTGGGGAGTCCCTCACAGGCTGGGTTCTGCTGAGACTGGCTCACAGAGGCCCTGCAGGTCCTGTGAACTGGTAGTTAGATCTCGACTGGGGTGGGGAAGCTCTTCATGTTGGAAGGCCACATTAACTTAGCTGTAATCAAATAAGGCCACATTCAAGAAACTTCAATTAGATACACTTAAAAATGCACATTATTTTGTAAAAATCTAACTACTATGTACTTAATAATTTCAAAAAATGAAAACTATTTGTTAATTTTAAAGTTAATTAACCTTTCAATGACTTTGTTGTGTCTGCTTTTTGTTGGAAAGCATGTGAATATTTGGTTGCAGCATGAAGGTCCACAGTTCTGTTGATCCTCTAGATGGGTGTCAGTCATTTGTGACCTTAAGGGCATCTTGATTTGGGTTAGGTGGGAGAAGGTAGATTCGCAGCAGTAAGTGGCTGAAAAGCAAGAAAGCATTTTTCAGGCATGTTGCCAAAATCATGGGTATTCTGCATTTTTCCGTATGTTAACTGGATCTTAGCATCAAACAATGACTTTAAAATGTCATCTGAGACCTCATTCAATTCCATCTGTAGTTCTTCAGGTGCCTTGGTGATTCCAACTAGGTGAGGCTGACATGCTAATTTGAGTGTGATGTCATGGTTCTCAAAGTCAGTGAAACTTCCATTGTATTCTCCAATTGACAGGTCAATAACAGCTGCGTATTCTTCAAATGACTTGCATATAATCAGTGACCTTTGCTAACTGGGAAAATGTTCATCTAAAATTTCCTTTTGAAGTGCTTTGAAAGAAAGCTTTTTTCTGAAACGCTTGGGTTTTTTGCCACATATCATATTTAGACTTAGTTTTGCCTTGCAAAGAAATATTCAAGTCATTTTGATTTGACATGGTATCACACAGAAATGCTGCACTCCTATAGAAATCTTCTTTCAATAATTCACATTGATGATTTTGTTCTTCATAAAATTTAACTATCCATTCTCGCAGAGATAAAATGGTGGCTAACACCTGTCCCTGTGATAGCCAATGCATTTTATAATGATACGGCAAATCCACAGTGAATACCTCATGGTTCAACTTTAGCTTGTTACAAAACGGACAATGTCTTTTTTGCATTTGCACGAATATAGCTAACAATACTTATAACTTGTTGCAAAGTGTCCCTTAAAATAGCAGCTTCAGCACAGATTTTGCTGACACAAGATACAATGAAAAGAAATGAGAGCATCTGGATCTGTTAATACTTTTTTTTTTTTTTTGAGACAGAGTCTCACTCTGTTGCCCGGGCTAGAGTGCCATGGCATCAGCCTAGCTCACAGCAACCTCAAACTCCTGGGCTCAAGCAATCCTCCTGCCTCAGCCTCCCGAGTAGCTGAGACTACAGGTGTGTGCCACCATGCCCGGCTAATCTTTTTCTGTATATTTTTAGTTGTCCAGATAATTTCTATTTTTTTTTTAGTAGAGACGGGGTCTCGCTCTTGCTCAGGCTGGTCCTGAACTCCTGAGCTCAAACAGGCCTCCCGCCTCGGCCTCCCAGAGTGCTGGGATAACAGGCTTGAGCCACTGCGCCCGGCCAATACTTTTTTTATCTGTGTGATGCACCCTTCTTGTTCTCCTGTCATGGAAGGTGCACTGTCTGTACATACACTCACTAAATTTACCAAATTCATTCCAACTTCACCACATTCATCTGGAAGGTTTTTGAAGGTACCTGTTCCCTGTGTTCTATTTGTGAGAGTGCCCAAAGCGAGTAACTCTTCACAGCAAAGAAAATCTTCTGTTATGACCAGAATGAAGTATAAAACCTGCGCTGAGTCAGTAGTATCAGTTGATTCATCCAAAGTGATTGAATAATATATATTTTCCATTTGAAGTATTGCATGGAATTGTTCTGTTAAGTTGAAGGCTAATTCATGCTGCTGATCAGTTATGGTTCTCCTCGAAAGAGGGTTATTTGTACTTGGAAACGTTATCGGGGTCTAAGCATCCTACAACTTCAACGACGCATTCTTTCACAATTTCTACATCACTGAATGGCTTCATTTTTTTCCCTGAGTATATAAGCCACTTTATAAGTTGCTTCAGTGGCATTATTTCCAGGTCTTGCTGCTGCTTGAAAGAATTGTCTTTGCTTTTACTTTTCATTTTTTAACTTCTACAGTGTAACCTTTCACGCCTCTCCTGCTGATTTAAAATATTTGCGGTCCTTACGAGTATATAAAGCTGACGAGCATTGAATTTCTTTAATGTTGATATTGTAGTATTACAAAGCAAGCAAATCATATCTTTAGCAGCAGCAAGATAATATTGCAATTCCCAATCCTCATTTAAAAATCTAGTTTCTTCAGTGTTCTCTTGGTCTTTGACTTGGGCTATTAAGCAGACAGAATTAAAAAATACTGTCAAGCTATGCAACTATTCACAAATTTCACTTCAAACAAACACAGTGCACTGTTGTCAAAAGCTGACAACAGACTGGCCTACTGGACCCCATAAACTCTCGCCAACCAGCCTTGTGCGGTAGTGGCGCCGGTCAGGCGGGGGAAGTTAGCACTAAATCATGAGCGTAGCAGCTGTCAATTTAGCCCTTACGGCTTACTAATGTTCTGATTGTACCAGTCAATCTGGGAGGATTATTTCATTGAAACTTATTTAATTCTTTGGTATTTTAAATACATTTGTCTTAAAAGTAAAAATGTAAAAGACAAACAAAAATGTATTAATAAAAATAAAAGGATTTGTTCTATAAAATTTGGATTCAGTCAAGAAGCTGCATTTAAGGACCTGGAAGGCCGTGTGTTCCCCGCCCCTGTTCTAGGCAATTGATCTGATTTAGGTTTGGTTTTGTTTTTTAGGAAAATATATATATCTATATTTTTTTTTGGTGAGCCAGTCTCTGCTCTGTCACCCTGGCTAGAGTACAATTGCATCATCATAGCTCACTGCAACCTCAAACTCCTGGGCTCAAGTGATCCTCCTGCCTCCGCCTCCCGAACAGCTGGGACCACAGGTGCGCACCGCCGCACCTGGCTAACTTTTCTATTTTTAGTGGAGATGTTAAAGGCTAGTGTTGCTCAGGCTGGTCTCAAACTCCTGGGCTCAAGCAATTCTTCCTCGGCCTCCCAGAGCGCTAGGATTACAGGTGTGAGCCACTGCGCCCAGCCAGGGATATGTAGCTCTTTAAAAAGAGGGATTGGGCTTCATCAGGAGACAGTGGCTGTCCCTTCTGGGCCAGCTGTCATTATGGGACAGGGGCAGGGCGTACCCATCTGGTCTTCAGAGCCCCCCACCCGCCTCCCACGGGGCCATGCTGGTGTCTGCTGAAGTGCTGGGCCCACGCTCTCGGTGATTGGGCCTGAGGGTGGTCTGGGCTCTGGTGACATCCTGTCGTCTGTCCGCAGGCCAGAGCACCTTCCTGGTGGGCCGCCGCAACCCCCCGACGCTGCACATGGTGCTGGAGGCGCTGCAGGCCGGGGAGCAGAGCCGGGGCATGTCAGTGGTGGCCATCAAGCGCTACATTCTGCACAAGTACCCGACGGTGGACGTCACCCGCTTCAAGTACCTGCTGAAGCAGGCCCTGGCCACGGGCATGCATCGCGGCCTCCTCACCAGGCCGCTCAACTCCAAGGCCAAGGGGGCCACCGGCAGCTTCAGGGTGAGCCGGGGTTCGAACGTCAGTGCTGCTCGTTGTTTCCCCCGGCCTCTGCGTGGTCGCGGCCTCTGCCTGGAACCCCTTTCTCCTACTGTCCTCTCTTGCTCTTCCTGTAACGTCAGCAGAGACGCTTCTGCCCCGGGAAGGCTGGTGCTCGTTCTCTCAGAGCTCCCACCCGCCTGGTCCCCAGATGGTGTACATCTTCATGCCTGTCGGGGTGTCGTCAGAGACAGGGATTGTGTCACTGTGGTCACTTCTGGGTCCTGGCGTGCAGGACCTGGAACACCTCACCACGGCAATGGGGTTTGCTCCCAGCTCTCTGGCTCCTAACCCAGGGTGAGGCCTGGCATCTCCCTCGGCTGCCACGTCCTCCCCTTTTAAAGCAGAGGGTCTCATCCTGGCAGGGAGGCTCCGGAGGGGACCTGTCCAGGGCCACCCACAACGGAGGGCAGGTTTGGGACAAAATTGAACCCCAGCATCATGATCGCCATTGGCCACCAGGAAAACCTCAGGGACCCAGACATAGGGCCTGTCTTTCATTGCCGTGACCTGGAGTCTTGCTCAATTTCTGGCACATAGCTTCTCTGATAGTAGCTGTAGAACATTCTCAGCTTACCATGTGCTGGTCCCTGTGGTTACTGGGTGATGGATCACGGGAAGTCCCACCCCATGGGACTCCTGGGCATGGGTCAGGGCCTGGACTCGGGCCGTGACCAGGCTGGGTGGGGCAGTGTGGGCTGAGGGGGGGAGGAGGAAGGGAGGGGACTCCGGGGTCCTGGCGTTGGGGGCGTGTATGCTGGTGGGTGGGGCTGGGAATCATTTCTGGTCTTGGTGGGTGATGGGGAGCCGCGAGGGTTTGGGGATAGGAGAGTAATGGCATCGGAGCTGGGCTCGATGTGCAGGGACCGCCTGTCTGCCAGGAGCCCTCACCCCCCGCCACCCCCGCCGACCCTCACACCCTCTGCCCCTACTGTACAGATGAGAAGATGTGGCTGGAGGAAATTGTGAGCTTAGAGCTCCCTCCTTAGAGCTCCCGTGTTCTGCTGGGCATGGGGGCGGGGAGGGCCAGAGCCACAGTCCATGGGAAAGGCGAGGTGCGTGGGGGTCAGGAGACCCATAGGCTACGTCTCCGGGGACAGGGTGGCAGAAGGGCCGGGCATTTAGGAGGTGGCTGTGTTTCTGCGCCCTGTGCCCCTGACCACCTTCTAAGCCCCCTCATTTGGAGTGGGGCCTCCGTGGGGTCTCGCAGAGGGTGCAGGGGCACGCGACACCCAGAACAACTGCCCTCGAGCCCGCCCCACACTGTCCTCCTCCAGTTAGTTCCTAAGCACAAGAGGAAAATCCGGCCCAGAAGGACGGCTGCCTCAGTGGCCCCCAGGGGAGCTGGGGAGGCCAAGGAGAAGGTCCCCAAGAAACCAAGGGCGGCAGAGAAGGGCCCTCCCAGCCTGGGCAAGGTGGAAAAGGCAGCCGAGAAGCCTGGAGAGATGAGGAAGGCACCTCCCAAACCACGTGCAGCCAAGCAGAAGGCCCCCAAGAAAGGCAACAAGGCCAAGGACATTGAGGCAAAACTGGTCGAGGCTAGGAAGGCCCCCCCAAAGCCAGACAAGACCACGCGGGCCCCTTCCAGTACCAGCGGGCTCAGCAGAAAGTCAAAGGTCGAAGGCAGTAGGAACGGCCAAGGTGGGTGTGTGAGTGGGGGCGGGGCACGTGGGGCTGGTGGTTTGCAGCAGCTGCTGGGGTGGGACGGAGGGTCGGCTCTGGGGGAAGGGGCGTATGCTTATCTAGTGAATGTGCTCTGAGTGCTTGGCTTGCCTCAGGGAGGCAAGGAGACAGAGGTCTCACGGGAGCTGGTTAGGGAAATGGGGCAAACATTTCAAGGACGATGAAGGGGGAAACAGAGACTAGGAGTCTGGCTCATTCTTGAGGCAGCAGGGGTCTGGGAAGGCTTCCTGGAGGAGGTGTCCCAAGCAGGAGAAGAGCCTGTGCAAAGGCCTGGAGCCATAAAGAAGGTAGAACTTTCAAGGAACTGCATGTGTTTTCTCTGCAGTGTCCGGAGGGAGAAGCTGTGAAGGGCAGTCGGAGTCTGGACTTTATCTAGAGGGCAATGAGGAGCCATGGAAGGATTGGGAAAGGGAGCAGCTGGGGTCAGAGTTAGTATTTAAAATGTACCCTGGCTGCCTTGTGGAAGACAGAGCAGAGGCTGATAGGCCTGTTCGGAGCTGTGGTGTGGGTGGGCGTGGAGCAGGGGTCTGCCTGGTGCTTTGCGGAGAGCAAGGGGCCCAGTTCATCCCCTACGCCCCTGGGAGGGAGCCACTGTGATCTCTAGCTTGCGCACTAGGGCACCGAAGCCTCAGAGTGGCCAAACAACTTGCCCCATGTCACATAGCCAAGTAAGGACCTGGGACCCAGGCAGGAAGGGGGCTCTGGAGCTCCTGAACATTTCTGCCCACGTGACACCCTGCCCCAACTTGCAGGAGATGCCAAGGCCCACGGGAAAATCAGATCTGAGAGTAAGAGTTCAAAACCCACAGCCAGCAAGGTAGGTGCCCGAGTGACTTCCTGGTCTGCTGCCCACCCTGAGCAGGCCAGAGCTTGGGTGGCCCACACCTAGCCCCTGGACAGGTCATCCCGGGGGAGGGGGGAAATACCTTCTCTCTGGCCCTCCAGCACCCTGCGGGGGTCACCACCGCCATTTCACAGATAAGGGACTGAGGCTTAGAGAGGAGAGGCCAGGTGCCCACAGCCACCCGGGGCTGGGATTTCAAGCCTAGCCCTGTGGGCGCTGAGCTGTGTGCCCAGCCCTGCCCAGCTCCGTCTCCTTCCTCCATGTTTGCTCTCTTATAGGCCAAGAATGGGGCTGCTCCCCCGACCAGGAAGAAGACGGTGGCCAAGGCCTCTCAAGGGGCAGATGCCCAAGGGTCTAGGGAGGGACCAAACGCCAGGGCAGCTCTTCCTGCTAAGGGCAGTGGGTCCAAGATGGCACCTGCACACTTGGCCACGAAGACGGAGGACCCCACGGGCCCAAGAAAGCCCGGGCAGCCCGTGAAGGCCTCGGCATCCAAGGTGCTTAGCAAGAGGGCCGAAGCCTAGAGCCAGAGGTGGGGGTAGAGAGACTGAGGTTCAGCTCGAGTTTTTATTCCCCGGCAAACTATTGCTGTGTTTATTTAACCTGTAACTTAATAAAGACTTTTGTTTTTCCTCACAAATTGGTGTGGGTGGAGCCCGAGGTTCAAGGGTTTGGCCGTTCGGTCCCACATAAACATCCACTGAGCACCTACTGTTTTCCTGGCCAGTGCAGAGCCTCCTGCACTGGGGGACACAGACTGGGATATGAAGGGCCGGGGCATTGATGTCGGGGCTCAGGGGCCTGTGGCAGCACAGGAGGGGTGTTTAACCCAGCCCCAAGAGGTGGGACTGCTTCCAGGAAGAGGTAGATTCTGATCTTGAAGGATGTGTGGCAGTTGCCAGACAGGAGAGGGAAGGACATTGTAGGCAGAGGGTACCACGTGAGGGGTGGGTTTGGAAGGTGTGGTTGAAGGATGGGGATTTGAGGCTTTGAGAGGTACATTTTGGGGAGGAAGGCCTGAGTCGCTGGGGTGGGGGCTAGGGAGCTACGGAGGGTCATAGGGGGTGACTGGTGTATGTGTGTAGAAACAGCGCTCTGGCTGCGGCAAAGAGGGATGAGAGGAGCTCAGCGACTAGTTACGAGCGCGACTGGTGGCCAGGCACCACTATAGTCGACAAGCCCCCAGCCAGAGGAGCCAGACCTACGTGCCAGCTGGTGCCTGTGCCCTCAGAGAAGGCAGGGGTGGGTCTCCAGAGGGAGACGTGGGGCTGGGTGCTGTTTTGGGGGGAAGGCCTGTCTGAGGAGGGGGCGTCGGAGCAGGGCTGTGTCTGGAGGGGAGGACCGCCGAAGCCCACGGAAGAGAAGGTGTGGGGGCTATGAGACGGGAGCATCCTGGCGGGCTCAGGAGCTTCAGGACGGCCCGTGTGGCCGGAGCCCAGTGAGAGGACGGTAATGGGAGGTGAGGTCTGCGATGCATTATGAACATCCCTGACACCCCTGCCAGGAAGAGCTGGAGTCTATGTCCCTGTCCCTTGAATCTGGGCTCCACGACTGCTTGACCAATAGAATCTGGTGGCAATGACCTTGTGACGATTTCTGCACCCCTACCTTAAGAGAGTGGCAGCTTCTACTTGTGTTTTTGGGGTTTTTGTTTTTTGATACTCCTCGAACTCAGCCACCATTCTGTGGGGAAGCCCAAGCAGCTTGTGGGAGGAACTAAGGCACTGAATTCTCAGCCCTGGCAGAGCGCTCGGACCAGCCAGCAGCAATGTGCCGCCGTGTGAGTGCACATCTTGGACTTGGATCTTCAGCCCAGCCTTCCCTGCCAAGTCCTGCCCCAGACTGCAGGTCCACGAGCAAAATAAGTGGTTGCCGTTGTTTTAAGCCACAGGGTGGTTTGTCACGCAGCAGTAGGTAACCAGAACCGGGCTACAGGGTAGCTAAGGGCTAGGTCGTGAAGGGCCTTGTCCACCAAGAGGAAGTGTGTTGGGTTTTCTCTCTGCTGTCGTAGGGAGCCATCAGAGGCCAGTGAGCAGCGGTCACTGCAGGGGGACATGGGGTAGGCAGGGAGGCCAGTGAGGAGGCTCCTGCCACAGTCTGGGGAGGGAGGGTGGTGGCCGGCCAGGAGGATGCTCATGGAGAGAGGGGCTGGCTGGTGGGTCCTGGGTAGAAGTTGAAGGTAGTTTGGGATTAGCTGATGCGTCGGATGCAGGAGGGGTCGAAGCTGAGTGCAGACTTTGGGTCCAGACAGCACCATTCGTGAGATGAGGACTCGGCCTGAGCTGGGAGGCTGTGCGAGATGGTCTGGCTGGGAGGTGGCAGCCGAGCCAGGCAGGGTGGAGAGGGAGAAGGGGTCGGTCAAACAGGAGGCAGAGGTGAGCTAGATGGGACTTGAGGAGGGGAGGGAAACTGAGGCTGAGGCGTCAGCCTGCTCCCTTCATGCCCCTGCTTTGTTCCCTCCACCCTCTCCTAGAGGCCACAGGAGGCTTTGTCTGGCTTTGCTGGCAGCTTCCCTGGGGTATCTGTGATGTGGCTGCCCGCAGGGCCCCGAGGGGCACCGGAGCAGACGGGCAGGGCTGGGCTGGCGCTTCCTGCTGAGGGGTCCTCTTCTGCCTTGGTTCCTGCCTAGCTTGGCTGGGGGCTGCGCGAGTCACCCCCAGGTGTCTCGCCTCCGTGAGACTGTGGGCAGGGGCGGGGCAGTGTCTGGCATCCGTGAGACTGGGGGCAAGTCACCTCCCTTATCCGAGATGGTTTCTCCCTTTTTTTGTAAAGGAGTTTAGCTTGAGGATGCTACATGGGGGTCCCCACCCTCCTGGGACCCTCAGAGTCCTCAGACTGCCCACTGATTTTCAGGGCCCCAGAATCGTAGATAGTTCATGGAAGTTGGCCACCTTCTGTGCTGACAAATGACCTGGGAATCTAGAGATTTCCTTCATTTGTAAATGAATTTCTAAATTTCAAGAATGAATTGCATGTTAATCAGACATTAAGACGTCTGTAGAATATTTAATGACATAGATGTTACTGACATATTGTTGGGAGGAAAATTCAGGTTGCAAAATGGTGTGTACACCCCGATCCCGAGTTTACTTCTCGCCCCCGCCCCCCGACACCGGCGTGGGGCGGTGCTCGGGGATGCCATGTGGGTCAGGGCGGCCTTTTTCTTCATGCTGCTTGTGCTCCCTGCATTTCCCTGGGAAATGTGTATTCATTCTAGAATCACACCCTCCACCTGCCCCCCCCAACACTACCAAATGTGCCGATAACTTAGAAAATCTGCTGCTTAATAAAAAGGAACCGATGTTCAGAATAGAACATTTGAAAGATATAAAGATCTCTCCACCCAGAAGCCACTATCGGAGAAAGCTATTTTTAAAGCGAAAGGTTGTTTACTTTTCTCACTTTTCTGTTCTCATTAATTCTAGAATTGGTATTTGTAGGATTTTGTTTAAATTTTGTGAATCTTTTGTCTTAGTTCTTCTTCTCAACCAACATGCGTCTAAGCATCTTTCCTTCACAAAGGCAGAAAATGGACTGCTATTCAGCTGGGGCCTGGGGTCGCTAGTGATCTCTTCCTGGGGTGGGGGGCGAACTACACCCCCAGCTCAGGCTGGGAGCCAGAGTCAGGTTACCTGCCCCACAGGCTGTCGGGAGGAGCGGCCTGCCCTGCTGGGAACAGAGTCCAGGGTTAAGCCAGATTTGGGGAAACTGCCTCCGTTTCCTTGTCTGAAAAATGGGGTTAACACATTTTTCAAGCTCAATGAGAAATTCAGGGCAAGTACGTAAATGTCAGTTCCCTTTCCAGGGTGGTCACCTTTGACCTCTCCTCACAACTTAGGGCCATCGTGGAGACTCTGACCTGGAGGAGGCCTGGGACAGAGGACTGAGGGGGCCCCTTCCTGGTTGTGTGACCTGGCAAAGTCCTCCACCTTGCTGAGACTCAAAGTTGTCCCCGTTACACAGGTGTAGAAACTGTGCTCCCCGCAGACTTGTGCTCGAGGTAAGCAGGGCCCAGGCCTTGGGCGGGGAGCACGCAGCAGCCGTGCCACCCTCCTGGGTCCCCTGGGTGCTGAGTCCAAGGAACGTCAACTCTGCGCCTGGCCCGTGGTGCACGCACAGCCTGCGCTGTCTTATCCCATCTTCCCGCCTCTGGCTGCCTTCTCAGACACCAGTGAGGTGTCGGCCAAACCTTGGGATGGCTGGGGCAGGACGGGAAGCTGGGCGCCCGCCTTCTTCCTGTTACAAACGGGTGAAGAAGCTGCCCCATTCCCTGCTTGGCCAGGACAAAGGCTGGAGCCCACAGTAGGTTTTCCCGTCAGGCTTTTATTATAAAGAAGGTTCCAGAGAGTCCTGGCCACCCTCCCTCCAGCCCCCTTGGCCTCTGAGCCAGTCCCAGCACTGGCTGGGTCTGCTGCGAGGGGCTGAACAGCTGGGTCGGCCACGAGGGGCGCTGCCAACAGGACAGAACCGGCGGCTTTCTCAGGGTGCTGAGGGGGGTCTCTGCCAGCTGTCCGTTCTCTGGAACAGTCATTTCCAGTGTTGCGTTGGGAGCCTTTCGGGACCCTTCCCCAGGTCCTCTGCACGAGCGGCAGCTATTCACAGTTGGCGCATAAGTTTTTTAATATACAAAAGCTTTTTTAAAAAACAACAAAAAATGGTGCTATCTTTAGAAACACTTCCAGCAAGATCGGGTAGCCCAGCTACAGCCTCGGTGTATCGGAACCCCCTCCTTCCCTGGGGCCAGGAACTCTGAGCACCTGTCCCCCTCCTCGGCCCCTCCCCCCTCACGGAGATGCCCACAGACCCCCCCCACCCCCGCGGCCAGCAGGCACTGCCCACTCTCCCAATAGCCGCTCCAGCAACAAAAATCAAACACTGCTGGAAACCGTCTGTGGCCAAGGTCCTTTTGGGTGAGGGGAAATAGAACTTTTCAATGGTTGAAGCAGAAACCAATTGAGGGCTGATTCAAGGAGCCCCCCTGCGCCAGTTTGGATGAGGTAGTGTTTCTGGGCTGCAGCCTCCAGGGCAGGCGGCCTCCTCTCCCTGTTTGTGCTGGGCCACCTGGACGGGTGGGGCTCTCTCAGCAGAGTGAGTGGGTGGCACAGTCCAGGCTGTGCTGGTGGACAGGGAGCCTTACCAGGCGCTGGCTGTGGCATTCAAGGCCCCCATCCCTGAGGCAGTCTGGGGGCAGGTGGGAGGGGACGGAGGTGCCCCAGGGGCCAGGGCTGGGGCTCCTCTGGCTGGCTCAGAGCGGCCCCTTCTCTTCCGCCCGCCCCAGCCATCTCTGCTCAGTATTTCCCAACCCGAGGCAGGGACACCAGGCATGAGCTCAAGCCCAGGCCTAGTGGGTGGCCTGTTTCTCCCAGCAGCTCTGACAGGCTCTTTCCCGAATGGCTCAGGCCTCGCTGTAGCACTCGTAGATGTTGTCTTCCATCAAAGCCACCACCTGCTCAAACTTGTGCTGCAGCTGTGTCCTCCGGGCCGTGGGGTTGGCCTCCAGGGCGGCCATGATCTGAGGGGAGCCACGGGGTCAGCCGGGCCATAGCTTGGGGGTGAGGGGTCCCGCCTTGGCTCTTGGGGGAGGACACATCCCTGAATGTCTGCCACTAGTGACCGGCATGAAGTGTAAATGTCCCGGGGTGCCTGTACTTGAGTAGGAAGCCTGCCTACCCCGGGGCAGGTTCCTCACCTGGGGCGTGCGTACTCACTTGCGGGCGATACCTCTTGGCGTATTTATAAATCTCTGCCATGGCCACATTGGTGTTGAACTCGTTCTGGTATTTCTATGAGAAACAAGAAGGCAGGAGGTTTGGGTGGTTAACCCAGCGGTCAAAGCAGGACCCAGCCCCCGCAGGGCTGGCTGCTATATACCCCCGCAACTTCCCAGTTGGGTAAATAGGCCCCTCAAGTCCTGCGCATGAAGATGGCTTCCCAGACCCCAAATTCTCTGCTCTCCTCTCTGGGAAGGACCCTCGTGCCCCACGCCCTGAGCTCTGGGAAAAATGAGCCATGGCGTTGCAGGTGCACGAGAGGAAGCCTCGGCTGCCCCAGAAATGCCGTGTGCGCCCCCCGCTATGGTCTGTGGGGGCAGCGAGGCCCAGGCCACCCGACCCGCAGCCCGTCAGCTCAAGCGCCGCACCCGCGACTCCTCAGCCAGGTGGGCGTTCATCTCCTGCTCGCTGAGCGGGGCCAGGTCCTGGATCTGCTTGTAGTAGCGCTGCACGATTTTCCGGTACTCGGGAATCTCCTTGGCGTAGAGCAGCTTGTTGGTTGGCGAGTCCTGGGCAGGGAGGAGGGAGGGAGTTAGACAGCGGGTGGGGACTGGACGGAGCTGCTCTTTTTCTGGACGAGCCCTCATCCCTCCTGCCACGTAAATGGCCGCGTTGGGCCCCGTGTCACTGAACGTCACCCACTCTGCCAGCCTCAGAGTGGGGGCGCCTCACCCTCTCCCCCTGTTGCCTTTTTTCATGGGACCCTCACCCTACTTTTCTGGGACTGTCAGGGCAATGGCCCGGACTGGGACCTATTTCTTTCAGGGGTGGAGCGCGCGGCCCCCGTGCCAGCTCCCACCTGCTTGCAGCCAGGTGGACATGACAAGGATGTGTCCTTGTTAGGGTTGCAGGTCTCGGTGGCTTCTAACGCCTGAAGGCAAGGAGTGCCGGGAACACTCCCGGTTCTTTGTCATGGGTGTTCTGAGATAGAATGCTTGATGGTGCTTGCACCGAGGTCTCTCTCCTCTCTCCCTCCCTCTGTTTTCTCCTCTCCTCTCCTCTCCTCTCCTCTCCCCTCCCCTCCCCTCCCCTCTCCTCTCCTCTCTCTCCCTCTCTCTCTCTCTCCCCCTCTCTCTCATGCTCTGTCTGTGAAATGCACGGATGCACAGGCTAGGCTAAACGAGGGGCAAAATCCCATCCCTGCCCAGGGCAACCAGGCCACTCCCTCTGCCCAGGGGGCTGTCCTCCTGCATCTCCACCCTCTCCCCTCAGACAGACGCCTGTGTCTCCCTCCTGCGTGTATGTCACAGGTCCTGGTCACCCGTTTCCCCCTCTGCCCACCCTTCACGGAATGCCCTCCTCGAATGGCTCCGGGCCTTCAGGGGCCGCTGCCCGGAGCCTGGCCTGATTCTCAGACGATGTTGTGCCTGACCAAGCAGGTTGTCCACGCTCACGGGCTTCCCCACACCTGGCTCTCTGGCTTAAATATCAGAGCTGGCGCCAGGCACACCTGAAGCAGGTGCCATCGGTCGACAAGAATACAGTTTCTGATGGCAGGTGCCAGTTTCTAGGTGTCTTCCCCTGTCTGAATGACATGCATGACCCATTCATTCATCCCACATCCCCAGACCTAAGCTCCTTCAGTTCCCCTCCCAGAGAGATCTCTCTGAGGCCCCGGGGGTGGCTGACCTTGCCCAGCTGCAGGTCCGAGATGGAGCAGGCGTCGATGAAGGCCTGTGCGATGACCGAGAGGCAGGCGTCGATGTGGTCCGTCTTGTCAATGTCAAAGACAAACTGGGGGTTCTTCAGGATGTTCACCCAGAACCGGAGAGGAAGGCTGTGGGATGGGGGTGGCAGAGACGGGTGAGCCCACCCACCCCAGCGGGGGCAGGACAGCAAGTGGCCGAGGGAGGCAGGCTAGGCGGCCCTGGAGGAGGGAGGTGGCTCAGGCCCTTGAGGGCCGGTGGAGCCTGGGCACAAGATGTGACCTCTGGGAACCTGAGCGTGCTCAGCCCTGGCCAGCTGGGCGGCAGCCGCCGAAAGCAGGGTTTCTGCTGGAGCCAGATCGCCCGCACTGCGCCCCCGCCAGCCTCCTCAGCTCTCACGAGGGAGCCTCAGGCCAGGCCCTGGTTCTCATTAGAAGCCTCTCCACCGCTGCACTGGGCAGCCCGAGGCTCCTCCCCCCACCTCTGGCAGGCAGCAGGAAGTCCAGCATTAGCACTGGGGCCGCTAAGGAGCAGCAGGGGGTGGGGGAGAGGGGTGCCTGCAGCCTTGAGCCTTGTCCTTGGGAGGCCAGAGAGGGTTGGTAACACCCCCACCCTCACCCCCACCCCCACCCCAGGGCCACCCAGTGACTTGGCTTATGGATCCCCAGAGCTCAGAGAAGTTCCTGCAACTGCACAGAAACTTCTGGGCCGGTGGCGTTTTTTTCTGAGGGTCAGGCTGAGTTTTCAACAACCTCTTGGTGCAGGTGTGTGACCATGGAAAGCTAGGACGTGCCTCAAAGGAGGGCGCCTATGAACTGGGTATGGAATTCAGATCACGTGGGGATGAGGCTGGTTCTGCCATCCCAGGGCTATGGAACTTGGGCAGTTGCTGCTTCCCTGTGAGCCTCAGTGTTCTCATCTGTACGATGGAGCTGAGGGTGCCCACCCAAGAGTACTCACTGGGCGCTCTTCTCGTGAATTCTTACAATTAAAGTGGGTTACTTTGATTGCTTTGGTTTTATAGCAAGGGGAAACTGAAGCACAGAGAGGTTAAGTCACTTGCCCAACATCACACAGCTGGGAAATGGCAGAGGAGGGACTGACCCCAGCAGGTGGGGCCAGAAAGAGGCTGGGCTCTGAAGCCCCAGGACACAGCCGTCCCAGAGATACAATGAAGTCTGCATAGCCCTCCCCACCTGGCTGCCCGCCCCCCCCCACCTGTTGGTCTTCCAGATGTGCAGGGTGTCGGGGTCTGAGATTCCCCTCTTCTCAGCCTGCTCCTCTAGAAAGTCGAAGAAGTACTTGACAGCCAGTGGGGGCTTATCTTCACGGATGCTCAGGATGGCCTTGAACAGGTCGTCCAGAAACTTCTGCAGCGTGCCCTGTGGGGGAACAGGGTGGCCGCCATCAGCCCAGGGCCTTGCGCAGAGGGTGAGCGGGCTACCCTGGTGGCTCTGGGGCACCCCAGTGCTCAGGCTTCCCCATTGGGAAGCCACATGGCATCAGGCTGGTCACCTAACCTTTCTGGACCTGTTTTCTTTTTCTTTCTTTCTTTTTTTTTTTTTTTTTTTTTTTT
>RJWJ010006693.1:0-44233 GCA_004363605.1 Indri indri | reverse complement strand
TTCTATTTTTAGTTGTTTGGCTAATTTCTTTCTATTTGTAGTAGAGACTGGGTCTCGCTCTTGCTCAGGCTGGTCTCGAACTCCTGAGCTTAAGCTATCCTCCCGCCTCAGCCTCCCAGAGTGCTAGGATTACAGGCAGGAGCCATGGTGCCTGGCCTTGGACCTGTTTTCTTATTTGAGAAATTGGCTGGTGAAACCTGCCTCGGGGGTGATGAAAGGATTAATGAAGACACTGGGGCACAGAGCTGAGAATGTGGGCTGTAGGGTGTTGACTCTGCCACCGAGCCATGTGACCTTGGGGACATCATTGACCCCCCTGCGATGTGGCTAATACAGAAGTGGTCAGGCATCTTTCCTGGCCATGGGCAATGCCTCCTTAGGCATGGCCCTAAGCCCTCAGCCTCTTGCCCTGAGAGCTCACCTGGCCCCACAGAGGGGATGGGAAGAACTCACACCCCCTTCTCTGACCAGGCCTGTGTACAGCAGACCCTCTAGGGCGCTGACCTCCTGGAGCTGGGGCTGGGCCCTGCACCTGCTGCACAGGGGAGACTGAGGCTGGGCCCACCTTGGTAGACAGCAGACGCGTCAGGTAGATTTCTGGTAGCACCTTCTTGCGGTGGCTTTGCCGATGGGACTTCCTGGGCTCGGCCAGCTCATCCGTGGGTAGCACCTGGGAGGCCAGGCGGTGGTCAGCACCGGCCCTAGGCACCACCCTTGGCCGTCTGTGGGAGGTCGTTCTGTGCCCAGGGGCACCTGGCTCTGCCGGGCTTCTGGCACACAAGGGCTGTGGCTCCCTCCTGACTCTGGCCCCACCCCCAGCCTTTCCCAGGGCCTGGGAGCACTTTTCCTGGAGGCCCAGGGTGGCAGAAAGCCAAGGCCACACCCAAGGAGGAGCTGGATCCCCCAGGGCCCCAGGCCAGGCACTCACCAAATGGAAATACTTCTCCGCGTCCAAGTCCTTCACTGCAAGAGGAAAAACACACATGATAAACAAACAAGGGAGAGGAGCGGGGAGAGCAACAGAAAAACGGAGAGATCCAAAGAGACACATGGAGAGAATGAGACAGAGACAGAGACGGAGAGACACGGAGAGACAGAGGGAAGAGAGAGGTCAGAGAGACACGCAGAGAACGGGACAGCGAGGCAGAGAGACACGCAGGGAGGGAGAGAGATTGGAGAGAGACAGTCACAGAGGGAGAAGGGGGAGGCCCCGACGGGGCAGGGCTGGCTGCCCTCAGCCCCAGCACAGCCCCCCAGGCTGCAGGGGGAAACCTGAGACTCTGCCCTCAACTTCAGGAGGGGACCCTGAGCCCGGAGGAGCCCAGGCTCCGGGGCCTGGCAGCGGGTGACTAGGCCTGGGGCATCTGATGGTGTGGATGGGGCACTTGAGCCAGGGCCGCGGCCCGAAGCCCAGATGGGCACGCCAGCCTCCCCTCTGCCTGGCGGCTGCCCAGACCTCTGAGAACCACATCCCGCCCTCCCCGGGCCTGTCCCGGCTGCCGCAGGAAATCAGCGTGAGGAGGCCTGGCCGCAGGCCCTGCCCAGGCAGTGCTAGGTCAGAGAAGGCTGGCCCAGGCCCCCCAAGGAGGCCACGGCCCGGCTCAGCCCTAGCCTCTTGGAGCCTCAGTTTCCCCACTGGGGCGTGGGATGGAAGCACCTCCCCACCACGTGCGCCCTGCTACCTCTGCTCAGCGTGTTGTCCTTCTTGTCTATGAGGCTCATGGCCAGGGAGGCACCTTCCGGGATCTGACGGGAAGGGAGAGGCTGAGGTCAGAGGTCAGAGGTCAGAGTGGGTGGAGGTGGAGGTTCGGGTGGGGTGGGGCCACACCTTGTAGTGGGCAAGTGTGTTAAGCTTCTTGCGGCCGTCCTCCACCACCGAGGTGTCATCCAGGTCCCGCAGGATGTAGCTCTGCGTGCTCGAGGCGAACCACTCTGCAGGGCAAGGAGCAGGCCGTCAGGGCCACGGCCACGCAGGGAGCGGCCTCTGTTTCCCCACGTGTGCAATGGGGATGGGGAGAAAGAGCGGGGGCAGAGGGTGTGGGGGTACAAAGTGCCAGGGTGGTGGCACGGAGCAGGAGCTCTGGAAGCGACCTCACCCACAGGGTTGCTAGTGTGACAACTGCTGATGAAACAAAAGGCACCAGGCACGAAAGTAGCCACATGCCTTCCATGACACCCACTGTCCTCAGGACAAAACCCAAGTGCCCGACTCTTCCCTTCTCGGCTCCAGGGGATGCAGCGCCTGACCCGCCTGCCCCCTGCATGCCGGCGCCTGTGGTCACCCCAACTTCCCTGTTCTGTGTGGACAACTGCCACACCTGCCTGTTCACCATAACAGGCCAGTGCTCAGAACAGGACCCAGCACAGAGCGACTGCTCAGGAAAGGCCTACCTACAGCCTTGGGAATGAATGGCCTTAGCCTCCTGGCTTAACCAAGACTCCTATGCATCCCTCAAAACCCACTCCGACGTCCCCTCCTCTGGGAAGCCTTTCCTGAATGCTTTGCTGCGGTTGCCCACAGCTTGCCCACACTGCAGGACCTGTCTCCCGTAGAACACAAGCTGCTTGCCGATGGAGACCTGTCTGATCATGTGTCACCAGGGCCACTATTAATGCACATGTGCTGAGTGAAAGGCAGGGCCATCCTGGGCTGAAGCAGCCCAAAGTGGAGGCGCCCGCCACCGCCCGCACCCACCGAGGTCGACGTCCTCTACGCGCGGCCACTGGGAATAGGGCACGTTCTTGCAGAAGGCTTCCAGGATCTTCTCCTTCACCTGCGTCAGCGTGTCGGTGTCCATGGCCCGCACGCTCAGCGAGTCCATGCCGCAGCCCTGGAAGGACACGTTCAGGTTCTGCGGGAGGGAGGGACGGATAGAGTCAGCAAGTTGCTGCCGAGGCTACGCAGAAGCCCAGTCGGCAGTGGCCTGCCTGGGGCCGGGTCAAGGTGGAGGCCAGGACTAGCCAGGCCCGCGGGCCCTCCCAGCCCCGCCCGGCTCACCCGGGGCTTGGCCTCGATGTTCTCCCGCAGCAGCCACTCCTCGTTGAGCGTGTAGCGGGCCTTGCCCGTGATGGCGTCGATGGAGCCCTTGTTGATCTGCTGCTTGATGGCGCACAGGAGCAGGAAGAATGGCTCCCCGACCGTCTCCTGGTGGGCACGGGGCTATCAGGGGCCAAGGCCCAGCCCCTGCGGCCTCCCAGCCCACCCTCCACATGCCAGCCCCCACGGCATGGGGCAAACACCTTCACGACCCCAGCTCCCAACACCCTCGGCTGCCTGCTTAATATCCTCCTGTTGAATTGATTCCGGTGCCAATGCCACCCCCTAGGGTGTCTCCACAGACTCTAAGCTCCTGTTTATTAGACATCACCGGCTGGGGGCAGGTATGTTTACTTCATCGTCCCAGCAACCCCTCCAGGTACGGGGCGTTGTCCTCACTGTGCAGCCAAAAACGCCAAGGCTCAGAGAGGGCAAGCAAGTTGCCCAGGGTCACCCAGCTGGGAAGTGGTAGAGCTGGACTTGAACCCTGGCCACCTGTCAAGCCTGTGACTCTTTCTACTAAGTGGGAGCCTCCCAGGGTGCGTTTAGGTGGAACCAGAACACAGATGTGGCCTTGACCCGGATGACAGCCTAATGACTGTGGAGTCTCAGGCCAAGTCAGGGCTCCACCCCTGCTCTTGCCCACCTCCGTGTGGCAAAAGCACACCTCGCCAGAAAGGGGCTTGGCCACCACCCACGCCGTGAGCTGATTCTCACAGTCCCTGTTTAGCAAGTAACCCAGGTGTTCTGTTTGTGGCGGCTACGCAAGTAAAAACGGTGAGTAGATTTAAAGAAAAAAGTGAATACATAATCGCATTAGGCAGATCTGGCAAAGACTATGAGGGCAGCGTGCCAGTCTTGCTCCTGAGCCAAGCCTCCAGGTCTGGCGGCCGGGAGCCACTGTGCCCCATTTGCTAGAGGAGGAAACAAGCCCAGAGGGGAAGGCCTGGTGAGGTCACACGAAGAGGCCAGGGGAGCTGGGTCCAGAGCCCACGTGGCCCTTGTGGTCCCTCACACAGCCCCGATGGCCCAAAATGAGGCAGCTGCCAGGACATTAGGTGCCCCAAAGGGTGCTCCCCGGGCCCAGCCTGGTTCCACCCCACTCCCTCCTTCCCCAGGAGGCTCCATGGGATGCCCTGGGCTGCCCGGCCCCCACCAGCCCCAGGCCCAGGGGCAGAGGCCCTATTCGACGGAAGGAAACCAAGGCCCAGAGAGGGCAGTGACTTGCCCAGGGTCACCCAGCTGGGCTTTGCCAAAGACCGGACTCAAGCCCAGGACATCTGACGCCCTGGTTCTGGGCTCCAGCCAGGCCTCTGCCTTTCCCCTGAGACCCCCAGATGACCCTCCAGCCACTGCCACCACAGCACAGCTGGATAGTGGCACAGGACCAAGGGCCGAGCAACTCCTATTCTTATAGGGGTCCTCCTGGCAGAACAGAAGGCCCTGACGACTTCCTGGCCCTGCTGCCCCTGCCAGCCCGCTCTCCCATGGGACGAGTCACCAGACTCCCTGCGTTCCTTTCATGGACACCCTCCTCCCAGCCTTTGCCCACGCTGTTCCCAATGCCCGGAGCTCCCTCCACACTCAGCTCTTCACCTGGCTCGTTCCCACTAAGCCCTCGGGTCTCAGCACGGGCCACCTGCTCCTGAGCCCTCCTGCTGTGTCGAGATCTGCTGTGTGGCATTTATCCCTCTGCGTTTTCATTAGTTTCCACATCTCTCCCCGATGGTGGGAGAGAACCTCAAAGTCTGGGCTGGGGTCTGATTTATCTCCTAAATCCAGACCACTGGTCCAAAGCCACACCACGGAGGGTTAAATGAGAAAACAACGTCCAGGGACAAGGCCCGATGCCACCTCTGCTCTGCTCCAAGTACACTCTGAGCCCTCGCAGCGAGCCAGCCCGGCCTCCTGGCAGCCTCAGGTCCCCCATCTGTGTAACAGGTCCTATGGGCCTGTCCCTGCCTCTGAGCCCCCTCTTCCATATCTGCACAGAGGATGTGATAAGCCCTCCCAGCAGTCGGCCTGAGGATCTCGTGATGTCAGATCTACCGAGGGGCAGCTGAGGAGGTGGTGGCCACCGCTGTCACGTGGCCCTGTTATTTCCCATGCCTGGGTTCCCATGTCTCCCGCTGGCCGCCTCACCCGCAGACAGCTGTACATGCAGATGGACATCCAGTTTGTGAGCATCTTCTCCACCACGGACTCGGTGCGCCGCAGCATGAGCTTGGGGTTCTTGGCGGCCGAGGCGTCGATGAGGTCCACCAGCAGCTCCTTCATGATGCTGGTGTAGTACTCCAGCTTGCCGTGCAGCGCGATCGTCAGCAGGGAGGCCAGGCTGCACCTGCGGGCGGCACGGCGGGCGTCGGCGCCTTGTGGTCCTGGGATCTGTGGGTCCTGGGGCCTCAGTGCTGCCTTGTCACTGGACCCAGGGACCCCAGGTGTGCCTGTGTGGGAGGCTCCAGCAGACGAGGTGAGTGGGGCTGGAGAAGGGGCCGCCTTCGCTAACTCCACGGCAGCCACTGTGCCCTGTGATCCCATGTCTTAGGCGTCCAGGCCCAGGAAGGGCAGGGATATGGGGGTCTCGGGAGCCCCAGAGCCCCAGGACCCAGGGCCTGATTGCTGCGTGGGCTTTGACAGACCCCTCTCCCCGCACCCACCCCAGATCTCTTGCAGCCTGACCTGTCGCGCACCGCAAAGTCCTTCTGCTGCTCCAGTGCATGGACAAAGACGATGAGGAAGTGCTTGTTGTTGAGTAGTGAGGAGAACAGGCTGATCCCTTCTTCCATGTTGGGCCGGCGGCTCTCAGGAATCTGCAGAAGCAATTGGTGACGGGGTGTCCGAAGGGACCCAGTGCCCCTGCCTGCCTTGGGTCCCAGCAGTATGGTGCCATGAAAGGCTGCTTGTATACCTCCTGGGATGGGGAGCTTACTACCTTCCAACAGTGGATGCCTCCTAACTCCCTGTAACTGGGAACAATGGCTCAGTTGAGTTGAAAAGTGGGGCCCAGAGAAGGGTGAGGGTGCCAAGAGTTAACCCAGCACCCCAGTGTGGGAGACTCTCACCTTCCGTTCTCTAAGCAGCAGGCGGAATGGATCGTACAGGAGGACCCAATCCTCTGTCCTCTCTACCTGGCCTGGAGGGTCAGCACTTATAACACCCTGAATGGCTGCTTGAATACCCTCTGGGATGGAGGGCTCAGTACCTTACAATGGCAGATGACTCTCAGCTCCCCAAGACTGTGATTAATGGATTAGATGAGCTGGAAAGGGGGACCCAGGAAGGGGTAGGGTTGTCATGAAGCAGCCCGCACTGTGTGTGGGGAAGTACTCACCTTCCACTCTCCCAGCAGTGGGTGGGTCTCCTGCACCGGGGAGCTGCCCTGGGAGTTGAGGGTCTGGGAGGGCAGTACGTAGTGCTCTTCATAAAGGGAGGAACACTGTAGGGGCAGACCCCCCCGCATCTCAGCAGGCTGGAGACCCCCTGCCTGGCATGCAAGGGGCGCTCACAAATGGAAAGAAAGGGGCACTGCCTTGGCTGGCCCAGTGGGCCTCTGCTGGGGGAACTGACACAGAAATAACCCCATACCAAGAGTAAGAGGCAGTGGGCCAGGCCCAGGGGGCCACTGGATTCCAGGCGAGGGTGTCCCAGAGGGCTCCCTCGTGGGGTCACAGGCAAAAGAACCAGCATGAGCCAAGGTGTGGCAATGCAAGAGGGCATGAAGCTTAGGGGGAAGTGAAAGCAGCTCAGTGAGCCACGGGGGAAACCAAGGTAGACAGGCTGGTAACGACCGTGTCATGTAAGGGGTACCATGAGAGTCTGAGTTTCATCCCGAGGCTGGGAAGAGCCACTGGGGGGCGGGTTTCGTGAAAAGTGACGTAGTCAGATAGAGGCTCATTGTGCCTGCTGCAGGGGCAGTGGTGTGGCCAGGGCAAGGGAGGGTGCTGGCCACTGGCGCCAACGCCTGGACAGGCCAGGGCAGTGAGGAGAGGGCAGTGGCCCGTGGAAGGGCAAGAAGGAGTACGGGGCGCATGGAAGGGATGGGGTAGCGCCTAGGGAACGGGAGGCGGTGACATGGAGACCGAGAGGAGCCTGGCTGGGAAGGGGCCCAGAGATGGGAGAGGCTGGCCGGGGCAGTCCTGGCCATCCCCGTGCCCGCTTCAGTGAGGGGAGAAGCAGACCCAGCATCCCGGGACAGTGGGGCCGGCAGCTGGCTTCGCGGTTAAACATCAAGTGAGCGGAGAATGAAAATCAGGGGAGGTGGCCAGGACTGCTGTGGACAGCTGTGCTGGTTTTACACTGCTCAAGGAACCCTCTAGGTGGGCAGGGCCCAGAGAGGTTGAGCTGCCCAAGGCGGCCAGCACGGGTTTGGGGGCGGGCTCGGGCTCAGGCTGACCTTGGGGAAGAAGGTGCGGGTCACGAAGTGCTTATACTCCAGGAAGGGGATGCCCTGGCTGCGGTTCAGCTCCTTGGTCAGGTCCGTCATATCCGTCTGCAGCTCCGCAAAGCCTGGCGGACACGTGGGCAGCCGTGAGCGGAGGAGAGCCCATCCCTCAGATGGGAAAGGCGAGGCCCACCGTCCCCACCCGCTACCTTTGCGGATTTCCTCGCGGATCTGAGACTCCATCTCCTCCATCTGCAGCAGCGTCTTCTGCCAGTAGCGCTCGGCGCGGCGGCTCTTGGTGCAGAAGACGAACAGGGCTGCGGGCAATGGAGAGGGGGTCAGGCCTCCAAAGCCCTTTGGGAGGCCTTTACTGGCACCTGCTGTATGCGGGGCCCCAGCCTGGAGGGAGAGGCCCTGCCCGCTGGCCTGGGCTCCAGCTCCTCTGGGCAGGGTGTGGGGTGGGAAACGGCCCCCTCCGGGGCGCCAGCTGCTGCAGGGCAGAAGGCTTGGGGAGCGGCCAGCACAGCAGCACTTCCTGACCAGTTCTCAGAGAAAGGGGCATGTGCGTGTGTGCACGTGCGTGTAGAACAGTGCTCAACAGTGGCTTTTCCTGCGTGAGAGAAGTATGAGCGATTTCTGTTTTCTTTCTGCTTTTCAGCATTTTCTATTCCTTCTTCAATGACCAGGTGTGACTTACGAATTAAGAAACTTTCAAAAGCAGACTACAAAGGAGTATTGCAGTATAATCCTTTTTGGGGGCAAGGGGGGGTGGTGGTGCATATATATATATGTATAATGTGTAAAATATTTTATATATGTACTATTTTTAGAAAAGACACTGAAAGGAAATATACGAAAATACTCAGGGTATTAATGATGGTATTTTTTTCCTTTTATCTTTTCTCAGGGTTCTCTAGAATTTTATGCATTGAACATACTCATTTTTAAAAACAGCTGTGTTGAGATGTAATGCACACATCATATACTCCATCCATTTAAAGTGTATAACTCAATGGTTTTCAGTATAGGCACACAGCCGTACCACCATCGCCACTAATTTTAGAGCATTTTTATAGCCCCAAGAAGACCCGCATCCATGAAGCCGTCACTCCCGTGTCTCTCCTCCAGCCCCTGCAACCACGAACCAGCTTCTGTCTCTGTGGCTTTTTGCACTCTGGACACTTCATGTAGGGGGAGTCGCACAGCATGTAGCAGCTTCCTTCATGTAGCATCCTGCTCTCGAGGCTCGCTCAGGATGTAGCATGTCACTACCCCACTGCTTTCGGCTGAGTGATATCCTAGCATGTACTTGTATCACATTTTATTCACTTACTAGCTGATGGGCATTCGGGTTGTTGTGACCTCTTGGTTATAAATAACAATGCTATAAACATTTGTGGACACGTTTTCGTGTGGACACGTTTTCATCTCTCTCGAGCAGACACCTAGGAGTGAAGTTGCTGAGTCACAGCGTAACTCTGTGTTAACATTTCGAGGAACTGCCAAAGTGTCTTCCAATTTGGTTGCACCATTTCACATTCCCTCCCGCGGAGAGTGAGGGTTGCCACTTCTCTGCTACACTGAGTACATTACTTTTGTAACCATTATTTTAACACTGGCATAGCCCCCCAGACACTTAGGTTAACCTTCCCTGAACAACCCTCTCTTAAGTACCTTCAGTAGCTCCCTGCTGACTAGAGAACATGGTTCCAAATGCCTCTACCTGGCATTCAGGGCCCATGGCTTGGGGCCAGCACGTCCCCCCAACATCTACTGTCTGCCAGCCATTGGTGCTGCCACCAGGGCACACCTGCCCCCGCCTCTGGGTGCCTAACCTGTTCCCACCTCCAAGCCTTTGTTCAAGCTGTGCCCCCAGCTCATCCTGCCTCCTCCTATCTGCCAGTCTTCAGAGGGGCCGGGGCAAGGTGGGCAGGTCTGCCCCCCACCGGGCCTGAGGGTGGGGCTCCTTACCCACCACGGAGAGCAGCAGCAGGACACTGCATATGACGATGGACACGATGATGGCCGTCTCGCTACCCCCCAGCTGCAGCGTGGCGATGGTCTGGTTGAAGTTCCCTACCTGGATCTGCAGAGGTGGGGGAAGGGGGTTGAGGTTTCTTGGACTTACACCTCAGCTCCTCTCCTCACTCGCTGTGTGGACTTGGGCAAGTCATCTAACCTCTCTGAGCCTCAGATGTCACATCGATAACACAGAGATAGCCAAGTCCACCTCCTGGGGACACTGCGAGGGGTAAATGAGGTGCTGCTTGTCACCTTGGTCCTGGGCCTGGCACAGAGGCGAGACTCAATACAGGGGGCTGTGATTATTGCTACAGGCTGGAAGCAGTAGCAGAGGAGCCAGAGGAGGCTGGTTCACGGGGCCTGGACGCGGTCCCCAAGTATCTGTAGGGCTGCCCTGGGACCAGGGGACAGGTGGGGTGTGAGGACTCACAGGGCAGGGATGGGACCGAGGTGTGGGTGAAAAGGGAGCTGTCCTGGGGTGGCATGTGCTGCCTGGGAGGGAGTGAGCTCCCCATCCTAGGAGGCATGCAAGTAGATATAATGCAGAGAAGAGCCCACTTTCTGGGCCCTCTCTGTTCCTCCTGCTTCCCTTCTCTCCATGCCTTTACATGATGACTGGCAGCCCAGGCTCTAGGTAGGACACCAAGTGGGACGGGGGCAACCCCTGGTTTCTGAAAGTCCAGCCCCACCCGGCCCAGATGGGGCTGATCACTGGCCTTGAGCAGTTCACTAAGTTCGTGGGCCTCAGTTTCCTCATCTGTCAAGTGGGGATGAAAAGCTCTGCTTTGCTTTGCTTGCCTAAGCTACTGAGCGTGCAAATGCTCAGTGAGTGCTGGGCTGGGCGCAGACGCTCAGCAGATGGGGCAGGTCTGGGGGCCGGGTCCGCCTCTGCCTCCAGTGCCCCCTGCGCTCACCGTGATGGGTAGCTGCCCCTCGGCCGCGCCCAGGGACTCGTTGACGGAGCAGTGGATGACTCTATCCGAGACAATCTGGATGTCGCAGGCCACCTGGCCAATCTTGACGCGGTACTCGTGGGTCTGGAGCCCCAGGCCGTCCTGCTCCTTCTGTGGGTGCAGAGGGGGCGCTCGTGGGAGACGCTGGCCGAGGCCACGGCCGAGCCCACCGCTTGCTCCCGCCCCCCTGGCGCCCGCCACACTCACGTGGATGACCAGGGTGAGAGGCTCGCCGGGGTGGTGCTTGATCCACTTCTCCCTCCTGGCTGTGGAGAACTGCGGGTTGGGGAGGTAGTCCAGGCGGAACCTGCTGCCCCGCTGCGCCTCCTCGGGCTCCAGCAGCTCCTCCGCCACGGCCGCCTCATCCGCGTAGGCCCGGCCGTTGATGAAGAAGTCCACGGGCGCCGACGCATTGCTCAGGGCCCCGGGGGACGGGCAAGTGATGAGGGTGGAGTTGAGAACCCTGCAGAGCTGGCGTAGAGCACCGGGGCCAAGGTCGGGCACGCGGGACGGACAGACAGACACGGAGAGATGGGGGAGAGTGAGGTTTATGGAAACGGAGAGAAAGGGGGGCAGGGACAGCCCCGTGACGGAGAAACGGAGACCAGGGTGGGCAGAGAGAGGCAGCCGGATGTGGACACGCAGCCCGAGGAGGCCTGGTGAGTCAGGGCCCCCGGCCCACCTCCCGCCATCAGGCACCCAAGCCCCTCACCGTGGGCTCCCGGCCGATGTGGTGCACGGCCATGGACACGTTCTGCACCATGTGGAAACGCTCGCCAGCCACTGTGATGGTCCTGCCGCCACTGTGGGGGGCAGCGAGACCCGTCAGCCCACCTGCTGCCCCAGAGAGGGAGGGCTGGCCAGGGGGACGGACGGGGTCCTCACCTGACGGGGCTGCGGCGGGGGCTGATGGCCGTGATGACCGGGTTCTGCATGTACCAGAAGGTCAGGTTGCCGTGCACGCAGCCGCGGCGCTCAAAGCGCACGCACACGGGCACGGCAGCTGGCAGGGTCCCCCCGGGCATGGTGCAGGTGATGCTGCTATCCGTGCGCCTGTGGGGGCAGCGGGCATTGTCAGCGGGGCCTGCCACCCACTGCTACCCACTGCCGATGTCCCCATACCCTAGGGCACAGGTCCGAGTGCTTGGCCCAGGTTCAAGGTCCCCTCGACCGGTCCCAACTTCATCTCTGCCCTGTGTGACCGAGGCCCGTTAATGCCCAGCCATTTCCTCATCCTCACTGCTGCCGCGTGCTCAGGCTGTCCTCCCCACGCTCACCTTCCCTTGTCCTCTGGGACCCTGCCAGACTTCCTAATTTTGCCTCATGCCACCTCCTCCAGGAGGCCCCTCAGATCTCCTCTCCCATCCCTCTGCCCCCCGGAGAGGGCTGTCGCCTCAGAGCCCTGGAAGCACTTTTCTCCCAACCCTGGACCCATGGGATGTTCTTATTTCCTGTGGATGTGTCCACCTTTCTCTCGAGGGCTGTTTTGGGCTCATCTTGGTGTCCCCAGCAATGGCCATCGGTGGGCCTGGCACACAGTAAGTACATAATAAAGACAAAGGTATTTCACCAAGAGGCTCCAGACGATGCCCCTGGCACTAACCACACCCTGGGCCAGCCAGGGGATCTCAGAGTGTGTGCAATCATCACATCTTCACTGCAGCTGCCACTTAGGGAGCACCTACTGCATGCTGGCCACAAGCACCGTCCACAGCTCACTGGTACCGTCCTTACCAGACGAGGAAGCTGAGGCTCAGAGAAGGAAGGGGCTTGCCTAAGGGGACACAGCCAACGAAGACCTGGGTGATACCTGGTGCAAGGATGTCACCCCCAGCCTGCCAGCCCCCAACCCCATGGGTTTCTCTGGGACGGGCCCGGGGACTTACACGAGCTCTGTGCAGGGCTCTGTGTCGTTCACCAAGACCTGGAGCTCGGAGCCCACATGGAGGTCGCTCCCGAGGATGGTGATCCTGGTGCCGCCTGCCTTGGGGCCCACGGCAGGCTCCAGGGAGTGGACCAGGGGCAGCTGTGGGGAGGAAGGCAGGCGGTCAGGCCTCGGGCTAGGCAGCGGGGGCGTGCGTGGGGGGTGGGCCAGGTGGTGGGCTGTGGCCTCCCTTACCACGTACGAGAAGCGCTCCCGTGACCTGCCCTCCTTGGAGGCATTCACCGTCACCACGTCTGAGAACGGCCCCGGGGCCGGCCCCGTGGCACACACGATCCTGAGTGGAGGCAGACGTGGTCAGCGGCAGCAGCTGGTGGGTCCTGGGACCCCAAGGCCACCCTGGTGCCAGGCTCAGGGGCCCACCCCACCCCACGAGTTTCCTGCAGTTGTGCAGTTGTACAACAAGGGGTGGATGAGATGGTGTCTGATTGCAAGCTCGCTTACTGGCTGGTAGACTGAGGGCTGATCTACAAGCCTGACCATGGAAATCCAGCTCCTTCCTGCCCACAAACATTTCCTGGGGCCCCTCTGGGCCAGGCCCAACAGCTGCAGACCCATGTCTTCAGCCACATCGGACGCCCCCAAGCTTTCTTAACTGCACGCTGTTGTCATCGGGCTATGTGCAAGGCAGGCTGGGCTAGGGGCGCACGGGAGGGCTTCCCAGAGGAGTGGGCATTGCAGCCGGGTCTGGAGGGACAAAGAGGACTGTCCCAAGCAGAAACGGGCAGGATGCGTGGTGGGAACGGCCCGGGCAAAGCCCGGGGGGCCCTGATGCAAGAGGTTCTAGAGGGAAGCAGAGTGGGGGGGCCGGGGCACTGCTGGCTACTCACTGCTCTGACACCGTGTATCTGTCGGCCAACGGCTCACAGGCCACGCTGCCAATCCACACGCCGTGGGCCACATCGCTGAGCCGCCGGCCCAGGTTCCTGCCGCGGATGGTCAGCAGGGTCCCACCATCCAGGGGGCCACTCAGGGGCTCAATCTGCCAGGTGACCAGTGGGGACGGAGGGGGTTCTGAGGCTGGGGCGCCACGGCTTCCCTTCCCATGGCCACACGCGCCCAGGGAGATGCGGGGAGGGCTGGGCCGCCAGGCCCTGGGCTGACGGTGAGGGTGTGCGTGCGCATGGCTGAGCCCATGTGGGGCTGGGGACGCCACTCAGGCGGTCTCCTGGGGGACACCGAGGGCAGCCCCCAGTGGCCGTGTCTGACCGCAGGACCCTGCATCCCACCCACAGCTGACCAGGCCTGAGGTGGGCACCTGACCAATCAGAATCCTCCCTGGGTCTTTTTCTTAATTAAAACGGAGGCTGGGGACTCACTGGTGGCCTCAATTATTATCATATGGCCAAGGTTTCCTGGACTTTGCCATAAAAACAGCAACACTCAGCCCCCGGCGTCTCTTCCACTCGTGTTTCCGATCCCCCTGGCCTGCAGTTTTTCTCCATAGCACTTACTACGTCCTAAGCATAATTCACTCATTCCCTCGCTCATTACTGCCCCCCTCCCCAGCTAAAGCATCTGCTCCATGGGGTGGGGCACTTCATTTGCTTTGCAGGTGACAGCACAGGCGCGCGCCTGGGCGTGTGCCCGAGACTTCGAGGACGCGGGACCCGCGTGGGGCACTGCGCGCATGCCTGTGCAGGCGTGTGGGCGCAGCGAGCCTCCCCGGGACATGCTTACCACACGGATCTCAGGGGCGGGGCAGGTGCCAGGCTGGGACTGCAGGGGCCCCCGCAGGCGGCAGCCGTCACTCCACATGCACAGGTGACCCAGGTCCTCACGGCCCAGGCACTGGGAACAGTCGGGGCTGCCCATGGCGCAGTTGTAGACCACGACTGGGGGAGACATGGGGCGGCACGAGTCAGCCCCTCTCTGCAGCGCCCGCCCTCATCTCCACCGTCCCCTCCGCCCTCACTGAATGTCTGCGCCCTCTCACTGTGGCACCCCACCCAGAGGCAGGTCCTGGTTCTGAGGGTCAAGACCCCGTGAGGTTCTTAGCACCTTCTCCAAAGCCCTGGGCCTGTGCCAAGCACAGGGTGGCCACAGCCTCACTGGCCTCCTTCCTCCTCATGGTGATTTGATTGGGTGGGAGCCCCATTAGGCCCATTTTACAGGCAAGAGACTGAGGCTCAGAGAGGAGGAGTGACTTACCCAAGCTCGCACAGCCGGTGAGCGGTGGAGCTGGGATTCATACCCAGGCCTTGGTGGTCAGATTAACCCCAGCAGGGCCCCGGGATGCTGGGGAACCCCTGGACGATGAAGGCCCTGAGGACACCGGGGCCTCAAACCCTCGAGTGGCCCAAGGAGGAGGGCAGGGAGGGTTCTCTGGGGTCTGAGCTGTATGGGAATGTTCTGGGGCCTCTCTGTGGCCTTCCTGGTGGGAATCAGGAGGGCCCCAGGTCCACCAGGATGTCTAAGACTCCCCATGGACAGACAGTCCCCTGGAGCGCTGACTCAATGCACATCCTAGCAGTAGCGGCACCACCCACCCTTCGGGGGTGCTGACACCACAGACACTGTTCTCGAGGCTGCTGTTATCAGCTCAGTGAATCCCCATCAAGCCCTCTGTGAAGCTACTGTGACCGTCTCACATGGGGACGCAGGAAGTTAAGGGTCAGGAAGTCACAGAAATGGCGCAGCCATCGGTGTGGAGATGCTCGAGGGCCTGGGGCCTGGCAGAGTGGCAGGGCTGGGACCCAAGTCTGCGTGTGAGCTGGGGAACCTCAGGGCAGGACCTGGCACTGTGGCGACCGCCAAAATGAGTCCCCCACGGCACAGCCCCACCCACTGTGCAGAGTCCCCCGTGGCCATGTGGAGTGGGTGGGGGTGCCCACCTGTCATGGGGTCAGGGCTGTCCAGGAATCGGGCTGGCCACCCCTTTAGCTGGAGGCTGAGTGGAAACACCTGGCTCTTCCGGGTCGTGTGCAGCTGCAAAAGCACGGGAAAGAGCATGAGAGGCCTGGGTGGTGCCCGGTCGCCGCTGTGGGTCGTCATGGAGACAGATGAGGGCAGGGCTGTTGGGATGGGAGCCCAAAGGGTGGTGGGGTAGGGTGGGCAGGAAAGGGTGCAGCACCCAAACTTCTACAGGCCGACCCCTGCCACGCCCCTGCTGGAGCCACAGCACTCACCACCACTTGGTTGCAGCATACAACTGATTCGTTCACCCACACGGCCTCGAAGATCTCCTCCAGCCCAAAGCTACACTCTAGGGCTGCACCCTGCAGGCAACAGAGAGGGGAGAGGGGGTCTGAGGAGAGCCAAGCCTGCACTCACTGCCCTCCAAGTCCCATAGGACATCACAATCTGCTGCCCTAAAAGGCGGGCTGGGGTCCCACTGTCAGGCCTTTCCCTGGGCTGTGCCGTGCCCCAGAATCCCCTTTCTGGCCATCCTGTTCAATGCCTGAGGGAGGCCAGGGGTGCGCGAACACCCAGAACTTTGGCCTTGTGCTCTCTGTGCCACTAAAAGCCTCTCAGCTGGGTGCCGTAGCTCACGCCTGTAATCCTAGCACTTCGGAAGGCAGAGGTGGCAGGATCATTGAGCCAGGAGTTCGAGGCTGCACTGAGCTTTGATGACACCACTGCGCTCCAGGCTGGGCAACGGAGTGAGACCCTGTCTTGTGGGGAAAGAGAAAAGCCTCTCCAATATCCCCCAGTGGCCTAAAGCAGGGCCTCCCCACCTCTGCCCTACAAGGACATGCCCTAGACAGGCCAACACACCCTTCCCCATGGCACAAACTCTCCTGCCCGGGCCTTGCCCAACCCCCTCCTCCACCCAACAACCCGCCTCCCTTTTCACCACCAGCAAAACTCAGCCTTCAAGGTCCAGCTCAAACAGCCCACGCTCTGAAGCCTTCCCAGATGCTCCCCTCAAATCAGGGTGCCCCTCATTTGATCACGCATTCCCTCACTCAGCAGTGACTATCTGGGTGTGTGCTGGGGGCTCTATGAAGCTCCTAAAGCCTGCCCGCTGCCCTGTGTCAGGCACTGCCCTTAGCCCCTTGCCTTGGCTCTGTTTACACCTGTCTCCTCAACCGGTGGGGAGGGGTCCCTCTAACACCCGCCTCCAAGGGCCGCAGGTAGAAAATCTCAGGTTCTACCTTACTCAGGCCTGGGTTGCTACTTCCCAGCTGTGGGACCTTATGCAAGTCGCTCTACCGCTCTGAGCTTTGGTTTTCTTAAATGTACAACAGGAATAGGCTTCCCTACCTTGCGGGGTTGCTGAGGAAACTGGAGATCGCGTGTCTTAGTGGGCTGCACACTATAGGTTCCCAATATGTGTTTGCTATTATTAGTTTGCAGGAGGTGTTCAAGAAATATTTGTTGAATGAATGAACAGGGCTCAGTCTCATCTTGCCCTCTGGGAAGCAGCATCAGTAAGTGTTTGCGGAGTGAACAACTCAGGTTTCAGGGATTAAGCCACGCCCCCAGGCAGCTGCGTGGCAGGGCTCCCTGTTTCTGTGCCTGTTCGTGGGAGATGGGACCCCCTAAGGAGAAAGCAAGTCAACGTTCCCCTTTCTGGGACCCTCCCCGGAAGCCAATACAGGAAAGTGGCTGTTGCCAGGACCAAGACCCCTTAACCCCCTGCTGTGCTGAGCTGGAAGCGGGTCTGTCCTCGGGGTCCTGGGCTATCTCTGGGCAGCAGATCCAGCCTGTTCTAGGGCTCCCAGGGTGTAGGCTCAGCGAACAGGGCTGCAGCGGAGCCCAGGCCCCACCCCTGTGCTGGCCTTCCATGTTCCAGAGCAGGCCTGGGGGGCAGGAGGGTAGGGATCCCTGCGGCTCAGTGAGAGCAGACTCGCCCACTACACAGCTGGAAAGAATCAGCCAGGACTCCAATCAGGGCTTGGGCCTCCCCGTCCCAGGCTCCTGTAGCCCAGCCCAGGGGGGCAGAACTGCCCTTCCCGCCCGCCCAGGCCCCTTGCTGTTCCTGGAGGCTCTTGCCCCAAACCTGGCAGGGTGGGGCTTGAGGGCTGAGGGCAGGCTCCTCCCCAGCCCTCCCAGGGCTCCATGACACCTCCCAGATGCCTGGCACGTGGCCCCCACGTGTGACAACCCTCGCGGGCCTCAGCTCCTCTGTGGGAGCGACAGATGGCGAGTCCCAGGGAGCTGGGGAGGGGGTGGCTGGCAGGCTTCCAGGACTTGTCAACGCTTCCCACCCAGGACGCTCCCCCAGGAGGGGCCCAGAAAGGGGCTGTGTGCCCTCCCCCACCGAGATGGGGGTGGGGCTGGTGCAGGGCTGAGCAGAGCACTGGATTGGGAGTCCAGGGTAAGTGGAGTCCAGCCCTACACCGCGTGACTTGGTGTCATCTACCCACCGTCCTGGGCCTCACGGGACAATGGGGAATGGGGTGGATAAGGGGCTCTCTGGTCATTCTCCAGGGACGACACAGAAGCCACCAACTGAGCAGGCAGGCTCAGCCCAGGGGCAGGGCAGGGGGGTGCCCAACACGCAGCAGCCTGGGCCTGGCCCTCACCACCACTTCCCTTTCCCGGCTGTGCAACCGGAGCAGAGCTTTCTCACAGGGAACCTGGACACTCAGAGGAAGAAAAGCAAAGCCCACACAGGCGCCAGAGCACGGTCACCACCCCGGGCACGGGCCACGGTGAGTGGGCTGCGCGCTCCCGGCCCCTCCCGCCCCCACCCGGGTCTGGCCCGGCCTCTACTTACTTGGAAATAGGCGGCGTTGGCTAGAGGCACCAGGATGTCCTGGGAGCCGCCAGTGGACACGGGCGCCAGGGGCGAGGGCAGGGTCTGGGGGCAGTCCCGGGGGCTCTGCGGTGGAAACACAAGGAGGGTCACACAGGTGCGTTTCAGAGAGGAGGTAGGAGGATTCAGTGGGAGGCGCCGGGCAGCCTGCGTGCTGAGAAAGCGCTAGTGATACAGTCCGCGCGCCTGGGGGCCTTCCTGGACTCTTTCCTCTTTATTCTAGAACAGACAGGGAGCTCCTCGAGGGCAGGCCAGGCCGGACTCCTCTCAGGGACCCCAGCACAAAGCCAACCTGGAGGGGATGCCAACGCCAAGAACATGAGTGATGATAATGATAAAATGGAGCCAGCAGCTCACGCAGCCTCACTCTGCGCTGGGACAGTCCCCAGCACTCTGCACCGTGTTCATTCACCAAGCCCTCCTCCCAACACCCTGTGAGGTCGACACGAGCCTCACACCCAGTGCACAGACTGGGCCACGGAAGCGCAGGGAAGCACAGCGGTTTGCCCGAGGTGGAACGGGGAGTGCAGGAACGCTGTGGTCGTCCAGACAGTTCACCGACCACGAGGACAAAGTGTGAGTTTCCCTGGGGACAGCGCCTGGTGCAGACCACAGGGGCCGTGGCTGGGCGGGGCCTCCTGAGCTGGCTGCAAGGGTTGGGTGGTAGTCGCTGGTGTCCGGCTCCCTGTGTGAACACATACGGTGCCATCCCTCTCTGGGCCTCTGTGTTCTCACCTACATCATAGGGCTTTTCCAGGCAAAACCCCTGGGCAGAGCCACCCCCAGGCTCCCCGCAGACCCCAGGCTGCCATCCTGTGCTGTGTGTGAACCCCGTGGAATCCCAGGGAGTGGAACCCACGTTGTCTCTAGTCAGTTTCCCAGATGCTGCCAGGGGTGCTCTGCAGCTGGCTGGGCACCCAGTGTCTCTATCCTCCCAGCACCACCCCCCGGGGGTAGGTGGCCAACTGGCGGGGCCGGGGCTGAGGGTTGGGGTAGGAAGAGTGAATGGTAATGGGACCGTCCCTGAGTGCCACCTCACTCCCTGTGACTGCTTGTAACCTGTGGCCACTTGGATGCTTGTGCCCATTCTACAGAGTGGAACTGAGGCTGATAGTACTGACACATCTTTGCCCTCCTAAGGCGCCTGCCCGCCACCTCACCCCCTTGCTCTGGCTGTGTCTGCTGTGCCTCCATGGGGCCCACTAGTGTGGCCTCCAGCCCCCACCATCTGCCCTCAAGTCTGTCTGCCTTGCACAGATCTCCCCCCATAGGCTTGTGGTTGGGAAGACTGATCTTACTCCCCAGCCCAGGGATAGGCAGGTGCCCCTGGCCCAGCCTGGCCTCAGCAAATGGCTCAGGAAGTGCATGGGACCCCAGTTCAGCCACTGAGCCTCAACTACAGGACTTTTGCGAACCGGGGAGGGACAGAAACTCTTCTGGTTTCCTGGGGCTGCAGGGCTGGGTGGTGTCAGGAGCCAGTCCCAGGCTGCTGAGGCCTCCTTGCTGCCGAGAGGGGAGGGCCCGTCTGAGCAGGGAGCCCACTTAGAGGGGCGGGAGGCCCTTGCTGGCATTGTTGGAACTCCTGGATCCAGCTGTGCCTGAAGGTGACACCAACCCTAGACTTTTCACTGGCATAAGCCGATTAATTCAGTCTGAAGCCAGTCTGCGCCGGGCTTTTCCTGCTTGGAACCAAAGGATCTGGGCCCCCCTCTCCTATCCCAGCCCCAGCCATCCATGCCCCAGAATGGGCCAGTGGCCGCTCCCCTTGGCTGGAGCACGGGACAGGGCTTGCCCGCAGGCTCAGGCACCTGCGGCTGACGGGCAGTGCTCCAGACAGGGCTGAGAAGGCAGGACAGTGGGAGTGGGGACAGGGCCACAGTGAACCCTGATGTGGGCCAGTACGCATGCTTCACGGAGGGCCTCACCTGTCACTGGCTGGAGCTCATGGAAAGCAGAGTGGGGTGGGCATGGGTCCCTCACGGGCCAGCTGGGAAACCGAGGCTGGAGGAGTCCTCGCGACTCTCGCGTGGTCCCTCCCAAGCTTGAGGGGTGAGAGCTGGTGTCCCAATCCCACGGAGCACTGATTGACCCAGGGACCCTGAATCCACCTGACCTGGTCCCTCCCTACCTTTCTACACCCCACAGGCCCCTCCCATGTTCCTACTGAGCCTCTCTCTGCACTGGCTCCTGATGGCCATTCACTGCTGCATGGTCCACGCTGGGTCCCCACCAGAGAGCCCACCCCTCATCTGCCCAGACCCTCCTTGCTTCCAAGGCCCACCATCGTACCGCCTTGAGGAAGCCACCTCGGGAAGGCGACATCATCCCTCAGGCCCCTGAAAATGGAGCATACGTCCACCCCTCTCGTTTGCACCCCAAAGCCAGAGCCCTCCTCCCAGCTGCATCCCCACTTCCTTCATGTGGGAACCACGAGGGACAGTGGGAAAGTGATAGGCGACTCAGTTCCTAGCATCCCCCTTCGCAGGGACATGTCTGCTCCCAGCTCCCAAGGGGCCCAGGTGGATGTGCAGACCCCAGTGCCCGCTGGCCCAGAGAGGCACGGCGCCTCTACGGCTAACTGGCACTTAATTAAATGCCTAATTAAGCATTGGTTCAGAGCCTCCTGCAGGCCCAGGCCCAGGCTGCCTCTTCTCCTGCTAGATTATGGTAATCCTCTAAGACAGGCTCCCGCCACACCCCCGCCCCAGCTCCTGGCCCGAAGGACTGCAGACCTAGGGGACAGCGGTCTGATGGGGGCTGCCACGGAAACACTGCCCAGCTGGTGAGCTCCTAGGCACTTCTCCAGACCAGACACTGAGGTCCCCTCTCAAGAGAAGTCCTCCCTGGCCCACCCACGCACAGTAGCCATCGGCCCCCAAGGTGCGTGGTGACCCTTTAGTGAGCACCTACTATGTGCCAAGTACAGAGTTGGTACCTTACAGGTGTCATTCCAGATCCCCACCACAGCCCTTGAGGTAGGCCCCATTTCACAGATGGGGAAACAGAGGCATAGCAAGGTTCAGTAGGTCACCTAGGATGGCACAGCCACAACTCACTCTGCAGGCTCTTGGCTTCTGATGGGGAGGGCAGGGCTACATCTAACTGGGTTCTTTCCCAGGGCCTAGTACAGACTGAGGCATACAGAAGGCACTCAATGTATGCTGAATGGATGGTGACGAGGCTGGGTCCTCTTCGCCCTACCAGCCCTCTGGGTTAGAGCACAAAGAGGCAGGCTGCCAGCACAAATGCTTCACAGTGATGTCCCTGAGGCCCTACCGTGTCCCCAGTCCTGGGCTGGGGGCTGGACAGAAGAGAGGTGATTGAGATGGGGTCCCCAAGCAAGAGCAGGAGTCCTGGGTGGGCCCCGACTGAGGAATCCTGGGGTCCAGGGCTCAGGGCTCCCTTCTGGTTCAGCCACACGCCCACCCTGGGGCTCTTGCCCAGTGCCAGGAGCCACATTACTGTGCCCCCCTTTTTTTGAGACACAGTCTCACTCTGTGACCCTGGATAGACTGCAGTGGCATTTGAGGCTGCAATCAGCCTCAAACTCCTGGGCTCAAATGATCTTCCTGCTTCAGCCTCCTGGGTAGCTGGGACTACAGGTGAGCACCACAATGCCTGGCTAATTTTTTTTCTATTTTTGATAGAGGCGAGGTCTCGCTCTTGCTCAGGCTGGTCTTGAACTCATGGCCTCAAGTGATCCTCCCGCCTCGGCCTCCCAGAGTGCTAGGATTACAGGCGTGAGCCACCGCGCCCAGCCATGTGCCCCTTTGAGTGAAGCACTGCTCCTGCCGGACTCTCCCTCAAAGTGGTTACGTGGATCAGGCGGGAGGTGCCGAGAGCAGAGTCTAGGCTGAGGCCACACAGCCCCTCCTTAGCACCCGCTGCGGGTGGACGGGCTTCGAGGACTCCCGATGAGATTCTGAGCCCAGGGGCAGGAGGCCGGGGCTTCAGATGCTCTGGGGCTGGGGCTGCTTCCCCAGGGCAGACCCCAGTAACCTCTTTCTGCGGGGAGCCAGGGCCCCAGGCCTCACATTGGCTGCCTGAGTCGTGCCATGGGAGAGTGGGTGGGAGCATCCCTTTCCTGCAGAGACGAGCTGCAGGCAGCGCCCCGGGCCCGGCTGCCAGCTCTGAGAGGGCTGAGCTGATCTCAGGACCCCGGCACATCCCACCTGGCCAAAGTCCCAGGAATCCCATTTGGTCATCCCCCCGCACAGGCTGGAGGGGCCCTAGAGGCTCTTTGGGGAAAGGTGAGAGGCCACCTGGCAAGAGAACGCATCCCAGAAACCAACCAGGGGCAGGTGTGTGGCATGTCCATTTTTATATTTTGGCCTTCCCGACCCCGCTCCTGTGTAACTGATTGAATCCAGCCGTCCCGCAGTGCCAGGGCGGGCCTGGCCCCGGCTAGCACGCAGCCAGCATGCAGAGCCCAGGGACGCGCACGGGCAAGAGGAGCTGGGAGCGCGTGCATTCTGCAGCAGCCACCTCCCTGCCGGGGGAAGGCCACAGCACCACTCGCCCCCGGGCCCCACCGCCCACGGGCAAGCCGAGGCCAGGGGCCCTGCCACCCAGTCCCTGATTTTCAGAAGAGGGGAGAACAGGGCTCCAGAGCCAAAGGGACTTGAGTTCAAGGCCCAAGTCTGATGCTTCCTGGCGGGTGGCCTTAAGCGAATCACCTCCCTAGGCCTCAGGGACAACTGCCTGGGGTTGATGAATATATTGAAGGTAAAATTAAACACTACCCCGTATCGGCACGATGGGTGGCAGTGGGTGCTCCTATGTGGGCGGAAGCATGAATTGCTCAGGCTTCCTGGAGGCCAGTTGAGGTAAAGATGTAAAAATATGGCCGCATTACCACCCCAAAATGTCCTTTCTAAGGTTTGGTCTTCAGGGAATAATGAAGCATCCACACAGTGTCCTGGCTATATTAAAATGCGAAAAGAGGCCGGGCACAGGGGCTCACGCCCAGCAGCTTGGGAGGCTGAGGCGGGAGGATGGCTTGAGCCCAGGAGTTCAAGGCTGCAGTGAGCTATGGTCACGCCACTGCACTCCAGCCTGGGCGACAGGGCGAGACCCTGTCTCCTGAAAGGAAATGTAAAAAGGAGACACGAAGTGGGCGGTGTGTCCAGTGACAGGGGGTCAGTTAAATGTGCTGTGGTGCATGAAGAGCCCCACGCATCTGTTAAATCCACAACCAGGGAAGAATACGCCAAGACATGGAAATATTCTCAACACAGGACATGTTTTTTAAGAAGGCAATCAAACGGCGGAGGTGGAGAGGGTCCCCCTCCCGCTTACCGTGGGGTTCAGTGAGGCCTCGCAGAGAGACCGGTTGGAGACACAGGTGTGCTGCTGCATGCACCAGAAGCAGGGCCACTGTGCGGATAGGCAGCTGGTGCAGCTGGAAGACAAGGGGCCTCTCAGACTCGGCTCCCCGCCCCTGCCCTGGTCCCTGCCCCCAGGAACTGGGACCCAGAAGGCAGAACAAGGAAAGGTCTTTCTCATCATCAGAGCTGCCTGGGCGGGGTTGGGCACCCTATAAGATAGTGAGCTCCCTGCTGCAAGAGGTATACAAAGAGGAGGTAGATTGGCAGAGCCTTTGGGAGACTAAATTAAGTGTAATTAAAGCACTTCTCTCGCCCCTACCAGCCTGGGTGTTTGCAGGGGCCAGGCACTGCGTGGTAAGAGTTTGTTGAATGAATAAATGAGCTGGTGAGTGAATGACCGAGAGTCCTGTCTACCTGGAAGACATCATGATTTTTCCTCCCTGAGAGCAAAGACCCTTCCCTGGGGATGCAGTTCCTCCTCCCACCACCCGGAGATGAGCCCCCCAACCCACTCACGCTGTGTGGGGGTACACTTGTCCCATGCGGCTGCAGTCGTACATGGTGAAATTGGTCCTGACGATGTTCCGCCCATTGACCCTCACAGACATCTCCATGGTCACGTGGTCTGGAATGGAGGGGGAGCCGGGGAGAGGGCATGGGGGCGGGTGATCTCCACCAACATCAGAGGCTGTGGTGTCGGGAGCCCCTGCTGTCCCCATGCCTGAGATTCCGCCATCATGGCCCTCGGGGACTGTACCCACAGCTCAAGGGTACTTACCCTGGTGGGGCAGGAAGGGCGGGAACTGGTCCCTGGGCAGGAGGTTGCAGTAGGCGATCTGGTGACCGAAGGCAGGGCCGGGCACACGGGCCACAGTGCGGATGTTGTTCCCGTAGTCACAGGCCATCTCCATGCCACTGAGGCTGGGCAGGCTGCCCGAGATCTGCAGGATCATGCCCTGGGGGCAACGGGCACTCAGCGCTGGCCATGCGCCCCTCACAGCCCTGCCCCTGTCCTAGGGCCGAGCACCAACCTAGGGTCTGGCCCTGCCTGAGGGTCCCCTGGGGGAAGGGGTGGGGGTAGGGCCAGGACCTGAGGCCAGAGGGCTGCACCCCACGTGTGACCCTCTGAGCCCATCTCCCCATCTGCAAAATGAAACTCATCATCTCACAGTGGTCAAGACGGCTCTGCATGATCTGGTCCCTGTGACCTCTCTGCGCCCACCCCGTAATACTCTCCCAGACACATGACCTTGTTCCCACCTCAGGGCCTTTGTGCTGGCAGTTCCCTCTGCCCAGAACACTGTTCCCCAGACACTTGCCTTGACTTACCTCCTTTGCATCTTGTTGCAGTGAGCACCCCCACCCCAAACTGCTCTAAACAGCACCCCACTTGCCTCCCGGCCCCTTTCCGTGTTTTTCTTCCTGTTTTCTTTGAGACAGGGTCCTGCTCTGTCGCCAAGGCTGGAGTGCAGTGGTGTCATCATAGCTCACTGCAGCCTCCAACTCCTGGCCTCCCCGAGTGCTGGGACCACAGGCGGAGCCCCCGTGCAGGCCATGTACTTTCTTTCTCTGCACAGCACTTACCAGCACCTTGACACTGTGTCTTGCTATTCTCCCTCCCCCACGAGCATGTCAGCTCCTCAAGGGCCAGGGGTTTATTGTGGTCACTGATGTGTCCCCAGAGTCTAAAACTGTGCCTGGCACACAGCAGGTGCGCAATAATATCTGACGAATGACTCAATGAATGGATGAACCTATGCCCAGTCTGCCTGAGGAGCTACGGTGAGGGAAGGGCTCTGTCATATGTGACGATGGGGACGGGGCACAGGAGCCCCAGACACGGAGCAGACCAGGCCGGCTGGGCTGTCAGAGCCCCCAGGGTGATCGGTGAGGACTCCCATCCTCAGAGAAGTCACTGAGAGCAGGCTGGGTGGGGCCCAGGCCTATCTGACCCTCAGCCCTGCCCCTTGCCGGGGCCTGGGGCTCCCCCCACCCCCACTGCCAAGGCTGACTGCTACGGCCCTCCTGGCCCCACGCTGCAGGTTTATCTGTTTCTGAGAACAAGACATAGCCCCTGGCCCCTCAGCCGCTGGCCTGCGCTGGGGCTGGGAGAAGGTGGGGGAGGGGAGGGGCAGCGTGATGACTCCCCCTCCTCCCAGTGCCACCTTGCCCCCTCCCTCCCGGGACTCTGAAACCCACTTGTTTGAGTTCAAATTCCAACTCTACCACTCCCTGGCCCTGTGACCTCCAGGAAGTCATTTCACCTCTCTGTGCCTCAGCTTCCTCGTCTGCAAAATGGGGCTGTTGAGAGCATCTACTTCATAGGGTCTTGTGAGGCCTCACAGGTGCACATCACAGACACAGGATGTGCCTGGCACTTCCTAAGTGCTCGGGGGAGCCCAGTCAGTGTCACTGTTCTCACTATTTGCCCCCATGTCCAGGGGCACTGTGGGCAAGAGTCTCCATCTCCTGGGGTTTGGGTGCTGGGTGAAGGGAGGCCCCCACCCTGTGTCCCGAGGTGGGTCCTGCCTCCTGCGAGACTCACCGGGTACTCTTGGCGCACGTCGATCTCAGCAGGCAGGACAGTCATGGAGGGACAGCGGCCAGGGCCCTCGCTGGCACTGGTCCAGAAATGCTGCTGGCTGGAGTTGGCGCAGTCCTGCTGCAGGGTGCACCTGGAGCGCCACCGCGGGGTCAGGACCCAGGTCGGCTCCTCCCACCCGCCACTGCCCTCCTGGCCCAGCCACTACCGCTGGCCCCTCACCGCGTCTCCAGGGTGCACCAGCCGCAGTAGGCGTCCGCCGCACCGACGCAGTCCCCGCAGGTGGAGTACACGTTGCAGGCGGCGACCTTCACCCTGGCCATCTGGGGGCGGAGGCAAGGGCCCAGCTCAGTGGGGCTGCCGGCCCCTCCCTTGGGGAGGCAGTATGGTCAGCATGGCAAGGCCATGAGAGGCTGGGGAAACTGAGGCTCAACGCTCTAATGGGGACATGGGAGACAAGGCTTCCCTGCAGAGGTGAAGTCTATGCTGGGAGGTGGAGGGCAAGGCAGAGTCAGCAGGTACGGGGGGATGGGGAAGGAGGGTGCTCCCGGCGGAGGAGCACGGAGAGCATGTGCAAGGGCCTGGCAAGCAGGAGAGCTCGGCCTGCAAGGGACCTGGTCAGGCTGCGGCTCCGGCCTTACCTGGTGGGACGTCATCAGATAAAGGTAACCAGGGTCTGCTGGGTCAAACTGCATGATGTGGTGCACGGGCTCCCCGTAGGCCACCGTCACCACCCGCCTGCTCACCACCTGCATGCTCTCGTCCAGGTTGATCTGTGGGGGTGGCAGAAGTTGGGGTGATAGTGCCAGGAGGTTCAGGGGAGGCTGAACACAGGAGAACCTGGGGCCTCAGCCTCCCCAGTCCATCTCGGGCCTGCCCAGGGCTGGCGGGAAATGGCAGGCCCGGAACGGAGGGCAATGGGTGCAGCTTCTGGGCTTTTGCCTCTGCTGTGCCCCACCGGGAACAACTCCCAGCTCTTCTCTGGCGCACCCCACCCTGGGAATGTGCACAGGCATCCTCTGGGAGACGTCTGGTGCCACGGGTAACAGCAGGGACTTGGGTTTGAATTCTGGTTTTCACGTTTACAAGCTGTACCGATATCTAAGTTGTGCATGTAACTTCCCCTCTCTGAGCCTGTTTCCTGAGCTAACGGGGCTAACAAAGGCACCTGCCCTGCAGGACTGTGGGGAGTGTGACATGAGAAGCTACAGGTAAAAACCTGATGGTGCCAGCAGCTCCGCTGGGCCACTCCTCATTCCTCTCCTCCCACACCCATTTCATAGATGAGAAAACCGAGGCCCAGAGAGGCCAAGGGACTTCACAAAAGTCACAAAATGAGGGAGTCTCAGGGCTACAATGCAAACCCAGGCCTGTCGGACCCGAGTCCAAGGCCGAGGCAGAGGGGTGTGTGTGGCCGAGGTCCAAGGAGGAGGAAGACCAGGACTAGCTGGGGCCTGGAAACTTCTCTGGCTCTGAGGCCCCTCTACATGTCCTCCCAAGGTCTGACAATGCCCACCAAACTCTGCTCCTTCTCACCCGGCCCCACTTGTTCCCAGTCTTGTCCTCCCCTGGGACTTTGTCCCCACCTTCCCACCTGTTCCTGCTGCCTTGTCAAGGCCCTGAGCTGAGAATCTCAAAGTGGGGCCAGTGGTCCAGACACCTCCCCGGGCCAGCTCCCTGAAGCCTCCTGCCCCCAGCCTTCCTCTCTGGGCTCCAAAACCCTTAGTGGCTCCCTCTGCTTCTGGAATAAACTTGTTCCGGCACTTGAGGCCCTGACTTACTCCCAGCCCCTCCACTCACTCAACCTCACCCATACATTCCAGCCTCCAGGCCTTGTGCTGCGCTCATTTCCGGAACACTCCTTCCCATTCCCCTTCTACTAATGTGCAAATGTGGCCCTGAAGCTCTCTGCACACTCTTCCCAGGCTTTGTCCCAGCCTGAGACATCCTCCCCGCAGGAGGCCTCTTGGCCGGGCCTGGCAGGGGATGAGGCCACTGCCCCCACCTCACCTCCCACCTCCAGGCATGCAGCAGACACTCAATTCATTTCCACTCTTTCGAACATTTATTAGGCACCTACTGTGCTCCAGGGCCTGGGCTGGGTGTTGTCATTTGAGTGCCAGGCAGGCAAGAAGTGGTGGGACAGACAGCACACTGAGCTGGGCAGGGCGTGAAGAGGTTCCAGGCTGAGGTGCAGGGTGGGTTCTGGGCCAGCCGGACCTGAATCCAACTTCGCCTCTGGCGGTGTGACTTTGGGGCAGTCATTTCCCCTCTCAGAGGCTCATGTCCCCATCTGTGACCTGGGAATCATGCCCCTGCCTCCTCGAAGGGGTGTGAGAATTAAACGAGATGATGCCTGTGACGTACCCTTCGAGGCACCGGGTAGACACTGGGTACCTGACAACTGCAGCTTCATGGGTGGGGGTGGGGAGACCTTGAAAGGTCCCAGAAGGCCCAGCTCATCTTTCCCAGGACAGACAAGGCTCAGAGGACAGAAGCAACTGCTGCTGGGTCACATGGCTGGAGACCAATTTAAGCATCTGGTACCAAAACATGAGCCCTGCTGACCACTGCCTCCTCTGTCTGGGGACCCTGAACCCTGAGCCTCACATCCCTGCTCTGCCCACCGCTGCTGTGGGGTCCCAGGGCCAGGACAGCCAGGACCCCGATCCCCACCCCCAGCCAGCCCATGGTGTCTGCCCAGGCAGCTGAGGGGAATTGGATTATCAGATCTGAGTCAATTAGGCGGGCCTGGTGCACAGACGCCCCAGCCAGGGGGATGTGAGAGGACATTAGGTTGGGGGCAGGTCCAGGGCTTCACCGGGGGGCCCAGCCCAGGCCCCACCGTGTCCATCCTGCCCCAGAGTAGGGAACCTGGATTCTGCGCATCCCCTCCCAGCTTCGGGGATCGCAGGCCAGGGCGTATTACGAACTCCAGAAACTAGTCACCTGGGGGCGGGGTGGCCGGCAGGGTTGGGGAGGAGACATGAGCGAGAGCCCCTGCTTGCCAGGCCGTGGCCCGTATTCCATCAAGCCCCACAACAGCTTACAGCCCTTAACGGATGGGGAAACTGAAGCCCAGAGAGAGAACGTGCGTTGTCCAAGGCCAAAGAGCCGGCAAGTGGCAGAGCCCAGACACTTGAACTCAGATCCGTCTGGCTTCAAAGCCCCAGTCCTAGAGACCCTCGAAGAAGGGCCTCTCTGAGCCCTGGACTCCCCGGTTTCTGCACAATAGGCCGCTCAGCGTCGTGAGCAACAGTGGGAAAAACAGCCTTGAAAATGCTCCGTAAACCGAGGTGCTGGGCAGACGGGAGACGGCAGACCCCATCGGACCTGCAGAGGCTGCATGTGCAGACTGGCCGGCCAGGCCCCCCCGGCCCCTGCGGCCCCCCTACCTTGAGGAGCCTCCCGTTGACGGTGCCCAGGAAGACCGCCGTGTAGTTGTTGGCCACGGCCACGGCCACGGAGGTGAGGCCCGGGGCGCGGAACACGGGCGTGGCCTTCAGGGGCTGCAGGATGGACAGCGGGTGCTGCAGGTGGGCAGCGCCACAGTCCAGCTGCTCCGGCTGCAGCTAGAAGAGGAACGGCACATCAGACAGCTTTGGAACCTTCTTTGGCCCCGTCCGCACAGCCGGTTGATATCTCAGATCTCGGCTTCAGAGTGTTCAAAGCTTGTTCCTACTTTATATCCCCAGCTCTGGCAGAGGCCCAGACACAACTGGGACCCTGTCCCCAACCCCGGGCCTGGCCCTGACCTCGGTGTTAGTCATAGAACTGTCTAGAAGAGATGATGTTTAAGGTACCCTGGAAGCAGCAGGAGTTGCGTGAGGGAGGCAAGAACAGCCGGCGAGGGAACAAGGTCAAGCTTGACTTTTAAGAGGCCAGGGAGGTCGGAGAGAGTAAGATCCACACCCCCCACGCCCTTGGAGCTGACCCTCCTGGCGGGTCACAGAGGGCAGAGCAGAGGAGTGCACACAGATCACTCGAGGCCATCATCTGCCTCAACTTACCTGCTGACACCCAAGAGGCGTCCCTCCTGCCTCGGCTGTTTTCCTGCAGCCCTGGCTGGCTCTGTGTCTCCACAGCAACCACGGGCTCTCCTCCTGCCAGGTGTCCGGCCCTGACCTCAGGACCGCCCCGCCCCCAGCCCCTGCCGCTCCCGACTCCAGGATGGGGCCTCCCTAAGCTGAGGCCCTCCTTCCCTCCCCAAGCACCCATCCCTCATGTGCCCACATTACAGGAGTCACACTGAGGCTGGGTGTGCCCGAACGCACAGTCCTGTGACCATGCTGACCCAGTACCACCCACGCGCCTCCAGCCCGAGCTCACCGGAGCCGGACAGCTGTGGGAGGAGACCCCAGGCCCTGGCTCTTCCCTGGGCTTGCTCCAGCCTTCCCTGCCTCTTCCTGGGTCTTGTTGGTACTTTAAAATTTCCTTACGCAATTTGCACAAAAATACAGAACAGGCCAGGAAGTGCCCCTGAGATGGTATGTGTGCGAATCCACAAAGCGCAGGCACAGGGTGTGTGGAAGAGTGAGCAGGGGACGCAGCCCCGTGTCCGTGGACCCAGCATGTATATCACGGCTCAGAGCCCAGGGGAGCAGCCCCCACTTCTTAGTGACACTGTGAGTCTATGTCGATTATGAGGAAAGTAGCAGGATGTCATAAGGCTCTTTTGGTAAAACCGGAGCATAAATAAACTGTCACGACGGTAAACATAGTAACGGCCATGTTTATTGGGAACTGACACTGTGCCAGGCCCGTGCACCGACTCCAGGAATCCTGACAGCCCTATTAGATCCCATCTCGCAGATGGGGAAACTGAGGCTCAGAGGGGAAGACTGCTAGCTGCGAGGCCTTGCCACCAGCACTGCACCTGGCAGCAGACCGGAGCCCACACCTCGGCTGCACCTGGACATCAGAGGCTCCAAGCAGAAACTCAGGGAAGTCACCAGAATGTAGTATGAGAACCACCTTTAGGGCGAAGTGTCAGAGAGATTTTTCTTTTTAAATTCCTTGCCTGTGCTTTTGCAAGCCTTAACCACTGCCGTGTCTGCCTGGTTTTTGCACACATGCTCAGCTACTTTTCAAAAGAAAACAATAATGGGCCCTTCTGTCCTTGGGCAAATAAACAGTTGAGGTCCAATGGGTTTCTAGGCTGAGGCTGTTTCCCAGCATGTCCCTGGGGAGCCACACCGTGAGCCGGGGTGGGGCTGGGAACACCCTGGACCAAAACCCATGAGAGAATTCTCTTCTGGGGAATGATTGTGGGTGACCTGGGCAAGGCACTTCACTTTTCTGAGCCTCGGCTTACGTAACTATAAAATGAGTACATCTATAGTGTCTACCCCCTTGGGGGCTGGGATGAGATAATTTGTTTTTGTTTTGCTTTATTTTTTAGAGATGGGGTCTTGCTCTGTTGACCAGGCTGAAGTGCACTGGCCCCATCATAGCTCACTGCAGCCTCAAATTCCTGAGCTCAAGAGATCTTCCCATCTCAGCCTACCAAGTAAGTAGGACTACAGGTGCATACCCCCACAACCCACTAGTATTTCTTTATTTGCTGTAGAGATGGGGTCTCACCATGTTGCCCAGGCTGGTCTCAGACTCTTGGCCTCAAGCGATCCTCCCACCTCAGCCTCCCAAGTCACTGGGATGAGAGAATTTGTTGTAAAGTGCTTGCACAGTACATGGCCCACGGTAAGTGCCTGGAAGTGTTAACTGATGCTATTGTGTTTCCAGCATGATTGTTGCTAATATTATTATTATAAAATAAAATGCCTGGAGACGGCCATCCTCTCACCTGGATGGCTCCCCTAGGCCCTCTTGTGATCTGGGTCCACTCTTGTCCCCAACATTTTCCATCCCTGAACACAGCTGCCAAATGAGCCCTTCAAACACGCAAAGCAGGTGTCCTCCGTTTACAGCCCTCCGAGGGTACTCAGTATAAATTCCGAACCCTAAATCCTCCCATCTGGCCGGGCACGGCCTTCTCCTCCCTCCTCCGCTGCAGCCACATGGGCCTCCCTTCTGGGCTCCAAGCATTATAAGCTCTGCTCTGCCCTCTGCCCGGAGCCCCACTCCCCAGACTGTCGCATAAGTGACCCCTTAATGTCCTTAAGCTTCACCCCTAAACTGCATGATTTCATCCTGTGTGTCTGAGCTGGGGACAGCCCTGAAAAGTTGGTGCTGACCTGCCCCCTCCAGCTGCTGCTCCCAGGTGGCCACGCCCTCAGCAATCCAGCAGCTGCAGGGAGGTGAGGTGGGCTCCTCACAGTGGGAGGGACTTTTCCTAGGGGGTATATAACTTCTTTTTCACTGAATATGGATAACTTGCATCACTAAAAAATAAGTTGTTTTAAAAGTAAAATTGTAAACCCTCTCCCAGGGGATGTGAGCCCTGGGAGGGGAGACTGGGAGGCCCTAGATGACAACTTCGGGGTTTTCTGCCCTGGGCCATGTGATGAGGGGCCCGGGCCAGCCAGGGTGGGGGTCCTGGGAAAAGCCAGAGCAGGCGCCCGCCTGGGGTGATCCACGGGCCAGGGCGGCTGGGGGAGGAGGGAGCGCGCTGGGAACCCAGCACCCCCCTCGCTGCCCACCCTGATGTTCACAAGCCATTAATTCTGCACCGAAGGAATTTTCTAAAAAGCCTTTCCCCCAACTTTTTTTTTCTGATCCTAAAAATAAAATTTAAAAAAAATTTTTTAAAGGAGAAGTACGCTGTCAGCTGCTCCAGATGATCTGTACCCTGATGGGGAAGCTGACTCTCCAACTGCCAGGGGAGATCACAAGGCTACACAGCGAACGGAAGCCTGGCCGGGGAAACGCGCCCCTCTGTGGGAGGGGGCTGCAGGCTCAGGAGGGGGACAGGGCTACGGGGGATCTGGCAGCCGTCCTGAGCGTGGCCTTAGCCGAACTTGGTCTCCAGGGGCAGTTAGCTCCACGGACCCAAAATACCACCCTGACCCCATCGCACGGCCCGAGATTTCTCTGTGAGCACCGCCCTCCCCTCCAAGTCTCACTCGACCTAGGGCTTTCAAAACTCAAATCCCCCGAGGGCAGGGGAGGGCGGGACTCCCCCAGCAGCCCCCTCCAGTCCACAAGCGCATCCTTCTCAAGCATGAAGCTGGGCAGCCCCTCCCTGACAAAAACCCAGCTCCAGCTCTCCGGCCTGGCCCTCCAGGCCTTTGTGCTCCAGCTCCTGCCAACCGCTCAGGCCTCCTGTCTGGGTTCTTCCCTCCACGCACCCGCTGCTCCTGCCACCTCCATCTCTGCAGGTCCTCAAACATGCCCACACTTTCCTGCCAGGGCTCCAGCACTTTTGTAAATGCTGTTCCCTCAGTAGCCAATGACCATTCCAACCCTCTGAGCCACTGGTACTTCCCTGGGCACTTCAGTCCCACACTGTTCCCTTTCCAGGAGTGCCTAAACAGCAAGTTTTAGATAGCTTTCAAGATGTGGCTTGAAAAAATCCCCCTCTCCCCTCGATGGCACTGTGCTGGCCACCGCTTCCACATTTATCATGGCAGCATATGTGTGAGCGTCTCCAGGGTGGAGACTGCTCTGGAGTGAATGTTTACTAAAGAAAGGGAACTACTTTTCACTGAAGTGTGAATGACTGTATTAAGCTGCTTCCTTTGCAAGCCAAGTAACTGAGAGCAACACGGCCATGCTGGGTGCTGGAGAACTGAGAGGAAAGTGTGGGTCATGTGTACGCCTACTGCATGTTTGGCAACACATGGGAGGTGGGTGTTCAGGCCCAGGAAACACCTGGCTGCTAGTTTTGGTTCCTCTAAGAACATTGGTTTATCCCTCTCTAAAATGGGATGAACAATGGCCGCTGGTTTCAGCTCTGTTCTGAGAGCGGGAGGCCCCCTTCCTCTCCAGCTGACCGCCTCCTGGGGCCAAAGCTCAGCTATGCCCACTCTCCCATTAAAACTCTGACATATTGATTTTACCACCAACTGTAATTGTGTTGATTTTCTCTCCCCGGGAAGCCAGGTGGAGGGAGAGTTTCAAGAGCCCAGATTCTCAGCCCTCACATCCTGCCCGCAGACCCCACAAAGCCTCAGTCCCACCGCAGGTGGCACTCTGAACAGGATGGGGCAGTAATGGGGGCACTGTGGCAGGCTGCAGAATCCAGTGGTTCCGTCCCAGGTACAGACTACACAACTGCTACGCCGGCTGCTGAGAAGTGACGGCACCTTCCTGCCTCAGGTTTCTGATTGTTTATGATTCTGGCAAAGTCAGGTTTCCTTGCCGCGGAGCTGAAAGCACGCAATTGCTTTTGGGCGTTAAGACTGTAGGGTGGCTGCAGCTCACCACACTCTGGCCGGGCCTGGGCTGCCTGGAGCCCCTGACACCTCCTGAAGCTGGGTCCCCTCCCATGTCCCCTCCACAGCAGCTAAAGGGAGCTTTTAAAACTGCAAAGCATACATGCAACATGGCATCCTGAAAAAGAAAGAGGACATTTGCCAAGTGAAGAACCAGTGGTGGTTTCCTACTTTTGACAAATGTACCACAGTCATGGTAAGATGTTAACAAAGGAGGAAGCTGGGGAAAGGTATACAGAAAGTGTCTGTACTATTTTTATAACTTTTTGTAAATCTGCAACAACTATTCCAAAGGTAAAAGTTTATTTTTTAAAAGCGTGTAACGGCTGGGCGCTGTGGCTCAGGCCTGTAATCCTAGCACTCTGGGAGGCCAAAGCGGGAGAATCGCTTGAGCTCAGGAGTTTGAGACCAGCCTGAGCAAGAGGAAACCCCGTTTCTACCAAAAATAGAAAAAATTAGCCGGGAGTGGTGATGTATGCCTATAGTCCCAGCTACTCAGGAGGCTGAGGCAGGAGGATTGCTTGAGCCCAGGAGTTTGAGGTTGCTGTGAGCTAGGCTGACGCCATGGCACTCTAGCCTGGGTGACAGAGCAAGACTCTGTCTCAGAAAAACTAAACAAAACAAAACAACAATAACAAAAAACCCCTGTAAAGCAGGTCATGTCCCCTCTGGAGCTCAACAGTCTTTAATGGTCCCCTAGTGCTCTCACTGTAAACCCAAATTTTGCCCCTGGGCCCTCAAGGCCCTGGTGCAACAGGCCCTGACCTCTGTGGCCTCTCTCAACCCTGTGCCGCAGCCAACTCCTCCCTCAGCTTGGACGGCCAGGCGGAGCTGGTGTCTCCCGGGCTCCCCTGAGTCGGGCGACTTGGTATTCACTCAGCAGTTGCCCCTGAAGCCCAATCCTGCGTCCAGTCTCAGGACCAAGACCGGAATGAGTGCAAGGCTTGCCTCCACCAGGCCAGGAGAAGGCCCTACGGACAAGGAGAGGGACAGCGAGGACCGGGCAGCGAACCTAAGGGGGTCTGACAGGCACAGACTGTGGGAGGCCTCGAAGGCCAGGCCTAGAAAAAAGGGCCACTGAACCATGCTGGACTGTTGTTTCCTGCAAAGCCCAGTCACTCCCTCCACGTGTTTACCCTTCAACACTCGCCCCACCCCCCGCCCCGCCCTTCGTCAGCCCCTCTGGGAGTCGAAGGGGGAAGCATTCTCAAGGTCAAACAGCCAACAGCTGGCTCATGGCCAGGCCAGGATGTGAAGCCACACCTGTAGCTCCCAAACCTCAGCTCCTGCCTCCCACTCGTCAGCACACGCTGCGCCTTGGAACACTATGGCTCCACCCAGCTGACACCCCCACTGAGGGTAAACCGAGGCATGGAAAGAGTCACGGGCCCACTGTGTGCCAGCCCTGGCAGAGGGGCAGCGTGGCCCTGGTTCTGGGTGGCCTCTGGCAACAGCCCCCATGCCAGGGAGGAAACCGCCTGCCGCTGAGAAAGGAAATACCAGCACCTCCCAGGGGCTGACCAAGATGCTTCCTGGAGGGGTCAGGGTGGGACGGGATGGCCACACAGGCCAAAGAACAGCAGTCAGGAGGCCTGGCCCCGAGCCACAGAGGAAAAGCAGCACGGAGGAGCGCTTTGGGGAAACAAAGGCACGGGAGGGGCAGAGGCTTCCTGAGAACACACAGGGCAGCAATTGCCCGCCTGGCCCAGGCTGCCTGGCCCAGGCAGGATGAACAGAAAAATGGCGAAGGGTAGCAGCTCTAGCAGACCCTTCCAGAAAGACAGGAAGGACTGCCTCAGTTTCCCCGACCCCTCTGGAGGAGATGGGTCACCCAGCCCCAGGGCTTTGAGGTCACCCAGGACAGCTGGGCACCATCTGGAAGGGCTGTGTGAACCAGCCAGCCAGGCTGCCCTGAGGGACACCACATGGCCGGGGCATGAGATACCTGCCCACCCGCAACAGGCACAGCTGGAGGGACAAGCCCCAGGCCGAGGTCAGAGGCCTGGCGGGATGGAGGACCTACTGTGTGCCGGCACCGTGCACACGCTCTTGCACTGTCTCCATCTCACAGATGAGGAAACTGAGGCTCCCGATGTGCCGAGTCTCATGGCTCTTAACTCGCTGTGGGATGCCCCTTCCCCTCTGAAACGTGGCCTGCTGGTCTGTAAGACGGGGACAGTGAGGGCACCCCCACACCGGGCTGCTGGGAAGGGCTTGGCTCACAGTGGCCTTCAGTACTGAGCACTGTAGGTGCTCAACAGATGTTCCCAACTAGCTGCGTGGGCTCCCGAGGACAGGGACAAGCCACTCCACTGTTTCCCAAAGTCAAGCATCTGAGGCCCTGACTCACCGCCCTCGCCGGGGACACGGTGGTGGGAGCTCCGGCCAAGGCCTGCTCTGCTCGGGCTGCCTGGGAACCCCCGCCACAGCCGCTGACTCAAGCAGCCATTGTTTTGTTAGCTGGACGGGCCCCCAGACAGCCAGCTCCCCCTTCTTGAAGCTGTTTCTCATTCCGGCCCAGCCTGGCCCCATCTCCAGCTCCCCTCCCCCCGGGTCCCAGAGGAGCACAGTGTGGGCTGGGCAGCCAGCGCTCTTCCCTGCCCTCCCGCCAGCTCTGTGGGGGAGGGGCGGCGGAGTGCTCTGACGCCTGTCCCTTCTCACTCCCACTGGTTTCTGTCCCAGCTTCCTCTCCGAAGGGATCTGGGCCAGGAGCTGAGGGACAGCTGCCTCTCCTGGGGACCTTGGCCGTCCCCTCCTGGGCCTGGAGGGACTCGGAGATTCCTGCTCACACTCCCTCCCTATCCCCTGGTCTTCTGGGCGTGTGGCCTCAGTCTGGCCCCCATGCCTGGCCACAAGCCATGCCCTCCTCCAGGAACCACTCAGCCGGGCCCAGAGTCATCCCCCAATCGCTGTGGGCACAGCTAGGACAGGGCAGCTCGGGACCCTTGGCAAACATCTCTGGGCTGGGTCCCACGTCCTGGGGACATGGACATGACATGGACCCCTCTCTCCAGCTGCCTACATCCCAGCTCAGAGGCCCAGCCCAGATGGGAAGGGACAGCTTTGTCCTAACAGGACAGCAGCATCGACACCGAACAGCGGTAACTGGCACACACATGCGATTCGATCCGCCTTGCTCCGGGGCCTCTGCCTGTACTGCCTGCCTCCCGTAGCCCCGCCGCACCCTGACGAGTTGACACTGCTTTACAGTACAGGAAACTGAGGCACAGAGACGGAAGCGACTTGCCTAGGGACGCACAGCCAGAACAGCCAGATCCGAGCCTTAAACACAGGCAGGCTGCTCCAGCGTCCTCGCCTCAACCACGACCTCCCCACCCGCGCTGTCGACAGCCATATGTGGGAACCAGCCTCTGGGAGCTGGAAAGGCTCTGGGTTGCAAGCTGGGGAAACTGAGGCCCATCAAGGCGATGGCCAGTTCTGGAGGGCTCAACCGCCTCCAACACAGACGGTGGTAGAGGCTGGAGAGGGCGTGGGGGTGGCTGCCAAGCCCTGCCTGGCTCTTCTTCTGGGCCGGCCTCCACGCCAAGGCCTCTGTCCGCTTGCCCCCCCATTATTTACCGATCAGAGCACAAAGTGCTACATGATTAACGCCCGCTGGGGCCTTGCTGGGCCTCGTAATGGAGCCGCGAGCTTCCTCCCTCCTCCAGCGCGTGATTTATCGAGTTTCAGGGTAAAGGACAGTGGATGGGGGGAGGCCTCGCTGGCCCGGCAGATCTTGGCGGCATCGAGTATCAGCCGAGAGTGGGCGGTGCAGGGGCCTGTCCACCCGACGCCTGTCTGGGCGGCCTATTGGTTCGGCCCTGGCCCAAACGTGGCCTTTGGAAGGAAGAAAACGGTGGCACTCTGGGGGTAGCCAGGATCCCAGTCCACGTGGCTGGTGCTCGGAGACGTTCTGGGCCTGTCCCTACTTGGGGACCAGCTGGTTTCCATGGCAATCCCCACAGCTGGAGAGGCCCTCGGGAGTCACCTGGTCCAGCCACCGTGGGGGATCTGGGTGAGAGCCTCTGTGGGTCCTGCCAGAACCTGGCAGGACTAATTCGAGACCGGCAGCCACGGGGTCCCTTTCAGAGCAAGATCAACGACGTCTCCTCCTCCCCAGAAGCCTTGCTGGCTCCTCACAGCTCACAGGGCAGCGTCCAAATCCTTGCTTGGCCTGAAGCAAGGCCCGGCACGCTCTCGGCTTCATCTCTGCCTGCTGCCTGAGCCACATTCCAACATCTCCAGGCCTGTGCCCTTGCCGTGTCCTTTGCCTAGAATGCCATCCCCAGCCCCATCAGTCAAAGTTCTGCTCCGACATCCCCTCCTCCAGGAAGCCTTCCCAGACTCCCTCTGACGAGGCTGTCAGCGTGCAGCACTAGATATAGCACGTCTGCTGCCATGACTTCCTCCCTGACCATTCTGGGGGCTCCTGGAGAGTAGGGGCAGGTCCCAACTTGTCCTTACTGGGGCCTGTCATGAACACAGCTGAGTCCCCCCACCCACACAGTCCTACAGTGTAGAGAACCCTCCAGCAGGACCCTCTGCCAGAAGCCCAGACAGGCAAGAGATGTTGCCAAGGAGGTGCTGGACTCTGGTGTTCGAAGGCGGAGACAGCTGCAGGCCCAGGGGCAGGAGCTCACACCCGGGGGCCTGACCCCAGCCCAGGACCATGCTGAGAAGCCCTCACTGGCCACGGCAGCTCCGGCAGGGGTAGAAATTCCTTGGGCCTCAGTTTCCCCACCTTTAAAATGGGCCCATTCACCCCTTTCCACCCCCTTCGGCTCACACCCCTTCAATCAATGTTTCTGGGAGGAACCAGGGAGTTCTGGTACCAGGGAGTAGAGGTGACAAGGAGCCAGATGCCCACCCCAACCCTTACCTGTTGTGTGACTTCAGGCAAGTCACGTAACCTCTCTGGGCCTTCGTTTCCCCTTCTGTAGAATGGGAATAACACTCATCTCATTCCCTTTCTGGGGGGATTAAAAACATACTATATGCAAAGTGCCTTTGCAAAGGGCTGACACAGAGTAAGTTCTCAAGGAACAACAACAGTAACAATAGTAATGATGCAATTGGGGCAGTTCTGGTGCCAGAGTGAGGGCTTGCTGGCCACCCCACAGCCTAACTCGGGTGGGGAACTGAGGCCCAGAGAGGGGAAGGGAGCGCCTGCCCTTTGCCCCTTTCCCGTACACGCCGTTCCTGTTCTCACTGCAGCAATCAGGACGGGGAACCTGGCCCCATTCCTTAATCTCCACGGAAACAGTACCCACGGGTGTGCAGAGTGAACTCTGCAGAGGGTGATCTTGCGGGAGCCGACGCTGCAGACTCCCACCCGGCCTGTGCTGATCTACTGTGCAGATGGGGAAACGGAGGCCCAGAGAAGCGAAGAGACTTGCCCAAGGCCACGGCTAGGAAGGTTTTGGGGCAGAATTTGAATCTGGGGAGTTGGCACCAGGGTCCTGCTCTTACCTACCACTCTGGGCCTGCCTGGGTGTGGAAGGCCTCAAACGTCAGCATGTCCTGGGCAGTGACAGATCTTCCACCCACCCTCCTAGGAAACTGGGACAGTGAGGCACTGCCCTGGAGGGGAGGAGGTGGCCGGCTCAGCCCTAGGACCCAGCATGGTCCCAGGCTGGGGTGGGGACTCCCATTGTCAATTTTGAAAGGGATTTGTCAAGTCATAATTCGAATTGACCATTCAGCCCACATCTCTCATTTGCACACCCTTATGGACAGAGGGCTCGCTCCTTCCAGGGGCCAGACATCTCGGAGAAGCATGCAACCAGGTGCTTCCTGCCTCCCTGACTTCCTCAGGAGGCTGTACCAGCCAGCCCCAGACCCCGCATTATGGCCCGGCCTCTGCAGACGCCCCGCCGGCCTCACCCCATTCTGGGGCTGAGTCACTGCAGCTCCGAGGTGCTAGCACAGAAGGGGGTTTTGTACAAAGGGCCCAGCGGAGAGGGAGCTGCAGAACTCCCGGCAGAGAGCTCACAGCCAACCAGCCATCACGCGGCGTGTGGACTCTGCGGCCAGACAGCCTGGCTGCGGATCCTGACTCCCACTAACCAGCTGTGTGACTCAGGGCAAGGAACGTCCGCCCCAGAGCTCAGTTTCCCCATCTGTAACTAGAGATAACAGCAGCACCTGACGAGGGGGGCGTCCATGAGACCAAACGCGTAGGTGGTGCCTGTGCAGAGCCCCCAGTGCCGCTGCTCGGCTCGCGCACTCAGTGCTGGTTGCTACTCGGTCCAGGGAGCCGACAGGGCACTCGCCTGCTCACACCACTCATGGTTCACCAGACACTCGGCGTCGTCCAGACCCCTCGGCCGGGTCACCAGGGTCGGCTCTCCGCGTCTCAGCCCATGTCTTCCTGCCTCTGAGCACTGCCCGGCTGGGGCAGCGCAAGACACGCCCTCACCACTCCGCTCTGTGTCACCCACACCCCAGTTTGCCCTCAGGGGCTGGTTGATCTGCTCTCCTCCCAGGGCCTGAGCCTCCCTCCTCTCAGGGCTCCCTGCCCGGCCGGCTGTTCCAGAGACTGAGCACACTTTTCTCTCTCCTTACCTTAGTAATCCCACCTCCACCTGCCACTGCCTGGGCACTGCATGCAAGATTTTAGTCTACCCACATCCTTGGAGGGAGGCACTGGCCCTGTTTTCTAATGAGAAAGCACAAGGCCCAGAGAGGGTAGATGACTGGTCTTGGGTCACGCAGCTTATAAGCAGAAGAACAGGACTCAGCATTACCCCTGGGAGACAGTGTCAGGGCTGGGAGGGCTGTGAACTGTCTCCTGGCCCAAGCCCGGTCTGTCTCTCCAGGCTAGAAGGTCATCTCAGCCAACCTTGCTGGAACCACCTGTCCTAAATCCCACCAACTGTCTCCGCTGGCTCCCTTGGCCGTAAGGAGTTCACTCCCAGCCCCCAGCCCAAACCCAAATGTAAACGCCTTCTTGCAAGCTCTCTCTCTCCCTCCACCCCCACCTGGCATCTAAGCCCCTAAATTGGTACAAAAAATGCCTTCTTGACGACGTTCACCCACCCACCGCATGCCAGTTAAAAACTGCTTTTTTTCCACCTTTACTATAAAAAGATACCTTGAAAAAGCAGCATTGACATTTGCCTGTCGCTTTTCCTTTTGTTTTAAAAATATACATATCGGCCAGGTGGCAGCGGCTCACACTTATAATCCCGGCACGTTGGGAGGCCAAAGAGGGAGGACTGCTTGAGGCCAGGAGCTCAAGACCAGCCTGGGCAACATAGTGAGACCTTGTCTCTAAAAATATGAAAGAACTTAGCTGGGTGTGGTGGTGTGCACCTGTAGTCCCAGCTACTCGGGAGGCTGAGGCAAGGGGATCGCTCGAGCCCAGGAGTTGCGTGTTACGATGAGCTATGATCGCACCACCGCACTCGTGCCTGGGATCTTCTCTAAAAAAAATGCAAAAATGCACATATTATGGTCTTTCAAAAGTTGAGGAGAAAGATCTGGGGAAGGAAGTTAGACTCAGCCTTCCCGCGCCTTGCTGGGTGACCGTGTCCCTCAGTTTCCCCCATCAATAGCATGTGACAGCATCCCAACTGGCTTGCACTTCAAACAGGCTGTGTGGCTGTGATCTGAGGAAAGGGAGCCGGCGACGTGCAATGCAGGTGGGTTCCTTTACTCAGTTTCTCTCTCCCAATTTTCAACAGCCCCAAATACGCTGAACACAACTGGGGACAAAGCTGGGGCCCTGCAGGGAGGGGGCACTGAGGAGCTCTGCCTCTGACCTCAGCTGCGACTCCCCTGCATTCTGGGAGGAAGGTGGCAGGGGAGGTCCTCATTGTCCCAGAGGGGGAGAGCAGAGGGCACATCCTGCCAGGTGTGCCATGGAATGTCAGAGGCCGCCGGACTGAGCCCTGCAGCCGCGGGCGGCTAGAGGGATTCCTGCCTGGGCCCAGGGTCCCTTATGAGGTCCTCAAAGCAGGAGCAGGAGACTGGGTCTCCAGAGGCCTGGCTGAGCCTCCTGCTAGCAGGTTAGGCAGCCCCGGGGACCAGAGGGAAAGGCAGGGTCCTGTCCCCATGTGTAGCCCCACTGAGACCACCCAGTGCCAGAGAAGGCAGGCAAGATGGGACTGGGGGGGAAAGGGATTCTAGGCCCCTGGGACCCCCAGACCAAACTCAGGCTCTCCCCAGAGGCACCCCCATCTCATTCCTCACTCTAGGGGCACCAACCTCTACTCTGTTGCTGGGCCCAACTCTGGCGATTTCTGCCCCTGAATCCTGTCAACACCCTACCGCTGGGGCCGCGTCTCAGCCCCTCAATCTTTCTAGAACCCACCTGCCACCCTCTATGCCCTCAGAGCATCCCCAGAGAACAAGGCGAGCCCCATCTTCCACCACAGCAAGTGCTCGAGAAGTACTTGCGACCAAGTGACTGAATCGCTTCCTGGAAGGTGGGACCAGCCTCCCAACCACCCTCCCAACCACCCTCCCTGCCTCCATCTCTCCTTCTCACTAGCTACCTAGGGACTTCCCAAAATCATATTAAAAATAATTGTAGTAATTACGAACACGTGTGCAGAGCACTCTACTAAGAGCTTCACACGTATTATCTAATATAATCCCCACAACACCCTACGAGGTAGAATTTATTAGCATTCCCATTCTGCAGAGGAGGAAACTGAGGTGCTCACTGAGATCGCATCGCTCCTCTGCCTAAAAGCCTTCATGGCTCCCGTGTCCCCAGGATAAAAGTCCAGATGCCCCCGTACAGCCCACCTGCACCCCCAGCCCTTCTCTCATGCGTGCCCTGCCACGCACACCACCCTTCACTTCCTCTAGCCCGCCTCGCTGCATCCGACATCCAGGCCTTTGCACGGGCTGTTCCCCATGCCTGGACCCCTTTCCTCTTCTGCTGCTGGCTTCACCGGCTACCTTCTGCTCACCCACCCACTTCCCTTGGGATGCCTCAAGGTGCCCTCTGTTCCCTCTCTGCCCGTGTTCTCCCTCATGGCATGCGGCACCCTGTGCTAGACGTGCCTGGCCACACATTTGTCCTCTGCTCACCTGCACAGTCAACAGGAGCAGAAGCAGAGTGACCATCAGGCCCAGCACACAGCATGGGGCTGGGCACACAGTAGGGCTTAGTCTTCAGTGATATCCAACTGGGGCCAGGAGTAGGAGATGGTGGGGTCTTTACTGCTGCAGAACAAGCCAGGTTGGGTCCCTGTTTGCCGTCTAGGACCAAGCCCAGAACCATGCTAGTACTGTCCCCTAGAGTAATAACAACAAGAACAGCTGACAGATACCTGGTCCTGACTGTGCACCAGGTACCAAGGCTTTGCAATGATGAATTCATTTAGTCCTTAAAACCACCCTTTGCATAAGTATTGGTTTTTATTGGCCCCACTTCACAGATGAAGAAACTGAGGCCCAGAGAAGTTAAGTTACTTGCCCAAGGGCACACAGCTGGGAAGTGACACAGTAGGACTTGAACCCAGGCATTCTGATGCAAAGTCTAAGTTTTTAACCTGTAACTGGGCAGCTGGCAACAGCCTGCAGCAAGAATAAAGGTCACTGCCTCACACTCACCCATGCTACAGGCCCAGACCCCAGGGCCTTGGGCACGTCTGGGAGATACTGCCAAGTGGAACTGGCCTGTGCCCACAGCTGGCCGTGGGGAAGAACACAGGGTGTGGAGAACACAGGGAGGGTGACTGAGGAGGCCTTAGAGGAAGGCCTCGGCACGGAATCTGCCTGGCCTTGGGGTGGGGAGGAGGCCATTAGCCACTCTGCCGCTGGGGCTGTGGCCCTGGAGAGGCCCTGCCTCCACAGGGAGAGGGAAGCCCCAGCCCCCTTCAGCAGGGTGAGTCACTGCACCAGCCCAGGCTGGGGGCAACGGACCCTGGGAACCAGGACGGCTCTTGGCAGAGGGGGAAGGGGACCCTAGCCTGTCCTGACGCATGGCACAGATCAGCTGACACCTAGGGGCCCTGACACAGAGCCTGGAACTGCCC
>RJWJ010006692.1:5388-52523 GCA_004363605.1 Indri indri | reverse complement strand
AATCTGGTTCCTATTCTTTCTTACTTAATAAAAATAACAAATCATTTCCTAAATCTGCTGAATCTGTTAACCATTTCCCAGTGCTCATCTGACCTTTCTGAAACACTGCCTGCCCTTTGCAGCTGTGACTCTACTTCCCCTGACTTTCCTATCTTCTCTCTGGCTACACCTTGTCCATCTTTATTTTACCATCTATCTCTGATCAACCTTAAAGGCTGAGGCTCCACAGGCTCTGTCCTGAGTTCTTTTCTTCTGATCTTGCCAGCTTCACCCTTCATAATTTCTACACTCCATTCTGTGCTCTAATGACAGACAATTGTTTCTGGTGTTTTCCCATTGTTTCTTGGTCTTTGAACTTTTTTTTTGCATATCACCTCTTCCCCTTAGGTTACTAGTGGCTCCTACCATCCTGGAAGCTTTGAGAGAACAAGGACTGTAATGTGTCCTTCCTTCAGAGTCTAGGATAGGCCTGGCACATGAGAAGTGCTTAATACATACTTGTTAATTAAAATAAAATTAAGAAATACAAACAGCTGGCATATATTTTAAAATTATTAGATGCACTTATAATCAAAGAATGTAGATTTTAAAAATGAAAGAGTATTTTCTTCCAAATTGGTCGACCCCAAAAGATACCCACTTTTTGCAAAGATGCAAAGAAATGGGCAAAACTATTCTGCTGTAAATAAATTCATCACAGTGTTTCTAAGGGCAACGGGGCGACACACGCAGTACACAGCACAGGCTCTGGGGTCAGGCAGAGTGAGACTGACATCCAGCTTTGCCTTGCAGTTGTCTGAACCTGGGAAATTACTACTGACCATCTATAAATTTCAGTTTCCTCATCTGTAAAGTAAATCAGATTTACTGAAAAGTAAATAAATATGATATTTAATGAAATATTATAGCTTATTAAAATTAGTAAGTTCAAATAGCTATTTAAATCAATTTAATATAAAACCAGTGATGTGTTTCATAAGAATTTTCTACATAAAATAACTGATTAATTTTTCTCAAAAATATGGATAGAATTAAGTAATTCGTTACACAACTATTGAGCACAGTATTTAGTATTTGGCTGCATGTTAGGCACGTGTCCTAGTCACAGGGGATGAACAGTGAAAAGAACTAAGTCCCCGTCTTTGTAGGGGAGACAATAAGTCTGAAAACACATAGCAGTGTCACCTAGTGAAACACTTGAGAAAAGAGAGGGAGAGAAGATTTGTCTAATAAGGGAACATTAAGCAGAGACCTGAAAGTGAACAGGCAAACTATGTAGCTATGTGGGAAAAGAGTCCCGGGGAGAGGAAACAGCAAAGGCAAAGGCTTCACGGCAGGAGCACATTCAACACTTCCAAGACAGAGGCAGAGGTCCGAGTGGCTACTGAGCAATCAGCTGGGAAGGACAGTGGGAGATGAGGTGTGAGAGACGGCTGTGCAGGCCAAGGTAAGAACGTGGAGTTTATTCTGAGCGTGATGAAGAGCCAGTGGAAGGTTCTGAGCAGGCAATGACATGATCACATTTTTCACTTAGGAGGCCCAGTATGGCTCTCTTTAGGAAAACAGATTGCAAGGGAGCAAGAGTGGAAGCAGGAAGGCCACTTAGAGGCCACTGTAATAGTCTGAACGAGAGGTGATGGTGGCTTGGAATAGAAGATGTCTGAAGCAGAGGTGTTGAGAAGTGGTCAGATTTGGGATATATTTTAAAGGCAGAGCTGTCAGGATTTCCTCATGAACTAGATGTTTCACTTCTAAGAACTTAATGATTTTGTTATGGCTAATCAGAAAGATTTATACATGAGGATACACAAAACAGGCTGCTTATAACTGGATGCAGGTGATTAGTTTAATAAACTCTGGTATAGCCATGAACTAGAAAAGATGTAGCTGATGTGGAAACAATATATTAAGCAAAAATAATTACAAAATAAAATATTCAATATTACCCCATTTTGTCCAAGTAAAATGCAGAGAAAAAAGACTAAAGGTTATATACCAACACAGTAACAAAATCTCTCTCTAGGGTGTGCAATTACACATTTGTAACTTTCCTTCTTTGAGCTTAATGTATTTTCCCAATTTTCCACAATGACAATGACCAAGTATTACTTGTATAAGAAGAAATAATTTGAAAATTTAATACTGAAAGACCATTTTCAACAAATATGATTATAGAATAATGATTTGAGTACAGTAACAGTTTTCTTTGTTACTTACCATCACTTTTCGCAAAGTGTATCTTTTGCACCGAATGTCATCCATTAGCATCTCATAAGGGGTGAGCTGATATTCAATGGGCAAAGGGTTATACTGCCGCTCTTGGACCTTCTTAAGTTTTACCCCATTCCGCAAATCCCTCATCACCTGTGCCCAGAATCGTGCCTGAAATAAGCAAGAGAGGAGAGACAGCAATGAATAAATTTACCAGTTTCCTCTAAATAGCTGTGGTCGTACAGAATAAAAGAAGATCTTAGATTACAAAATACTGAGTAACCCAAACAACAACTATTTTAAAAATTAGATTTTAAGATACTAAAAGACAGGTAGAAAGCCAGTTGAGAATCCACGGGCTCTACCTGCTGAGGCACCTGGGTTTAAATCCTAGCTCCACCACCATGGCAGGCTGCATTAAGGACCCAGTTCTTCATGCCTCCCTGTGTCTACACCCTGCTATGTGACTTTGCTCACTAAGGAGGAGTATATTTCCCACACCCTGACTTTGGGTTTGGCTATATGGTTTTCTTGGCCACTGGAAGAGTGGTGGATGTGATGAGACCACGGGCTTCAAAAAGCACTTGTCCCTCCTGTCTCTGTTACGGCCATGAGAACATCAAGCCTGGATTGGCCCGTGTTCCCTGCAGCGGAGCTACCATGAGGGATCTGCAGACCTATGAGCTAGATAAGCGCTTTTGCTTTACGCCACAGTGGTCGTGTAGTGGTTACATGGCATTTCTGTGGCCACAGCTGACTGATACAACCACCTACTAGCTACCTGACTTCCAGCAAGTTGCTGAACCTTTCTGAGCCCTAGTTTCTTTTCAATAAAAGAAAATAACACTTCATAACTTGTTGAGATCAGAATTGACGTATAGTGTTCTGTACACAGAAAATGCTCAAAAATGACTCTTTTAATGTTACAATCTTTGCACACATTATTTAATCAGTTTTCTGATCTAGAAATAATAGGTTGCCTTGTCTACCTTTAAGAGTTCTGAGAATAAAACGAAATTTATATGAAAGTACTTAATATAAAACATATTAAAAATGTATAATATTATACTTTAACTCTTTTGTTCTCCTGCCTATAACCTAAGGTGTCACCGTCTCTACTTCAGTGAAAAGTCAATCAATACAATATTTAACTAAAATACTGTAGCTTGCTAAAGTTAACAAGTGACTTAAATAGCTACTTAAATATATTTGTTGTATAATAAAATCAAGTGATGTATTTCATAAAAATCTTTTACATAAAATAACGATTAAATTGCTCAAAAATGTCCTCATAACAATTTGTGATTTTAAAAAAATGTATACCATTTCCCATTCTCTTGTTCCAAAAAGGATTTGAGATACCTAATATTGTGGTATATCCGTTAGAACGCCTTCTAAAATATTTATATCATATTTTTAAAGATTCTTTTTTTTTTTTTTGAGACAGAGTCTCACTCTCTTGCCTGGGGCGAGTGCCATGGCATCAGCCTAGCTCACAGCAACCTCAAACTCCTGGGCTTAAGCAATCCTACTGTCTCAGCCTCCCGAGTAGCTGGGACTACAGGCATGTGCCACCATGCCCGGCTAATTTTTTCTCTATATATTTTTAGCTGTCCAATTAATTTCTTTCTATTTTTGGTAGAGACGGGGTCTTGCTCTTGCTCAGGCTGGTCTTGAACTCCTGAGCTCCGAACGATCCGCCCGCCTCGGCCTCCCAGAGTGCTAGGATTACAGGCATGAGCCACCGCGCCCGGCATATTTTTAAAGATTCTTAGCTTGTGCCATTAAAGATGTTCTAAGATAACATCCCTGAAGTATCCATATTTCTCTCTTAGGAGTACTCTTGCCCCAACTTCTCCAATTCTCTTATTCATTCCTTTAAGATCGAGTTCAAACATCATCTCATCTTTTAACACACTGTCTCTTCTCTTAAACCTGACATATGAAACTTCGAATTCACAAAACAGATAAATTAGAAGATGATTATTCACATTGAAAGCTTTTGGTATAATTTATAAAAGGATTCGAGTAGACTCTGTTATATAGCTAGTTCTCTGTATGTTATTGTTTGGCAAAAATCTTACATAATACTATTCAGAAATTAAAGTCACAGTTATTACATAAAATCACACACAACTGTCTTCATACGTTTTTCTGGGGATTTTACCATTTACCCTTTATCCTGCTAGGGAGATCCTGAGATATCTGAATTCTGCCATCAAAGATATTCTAATTCTCTCTCATCCTTTCCTCTTTTCATTCTAATCTTTCTAGGTAATTCACTTTATTGGCCTTATGAGAGGAAGCTGGCTATCTAGGCAAATAACACTCCCTTTGGAGTTAATGCATGTCTCGTCAGTGATCATACTGGTTTTTAAAAGAGGGTACCTTACAATAAGGAATTAAATTTTTAGTTCAAGTTTATACTAGCTGTTTGCTAACTTCTGAACACCTAGAGTTTTTAAACTGGCTTCAATGACTAGGAAAACAGAAAAAATTCTATTAGCCAAGATGAAATATATCTAGAGCAACACTACCAGAGTATTCTCCTATACAAAGGAAAATGGATAATCAATCTTTCTAAAATAACAAGTAATATTAGCTTTTAAGACAATACAGGCAATGTTTTTTAATCCTTACTCTAAATAGTTCCAGATTAATACCATTCCAAGTATCTCAGTAAACACAGCTACCAATAAATAAAGAATATTACAAACAGGAAACAACACAAATAACCATCATTTGTGATGAATGGATAAACAAATTGTGATGTATCCATATAATGTAATACTATGCAGCAATTAAAAGAAACAAATTACTGATAAAGGCAACAACACAAATGAAATCTCAAAACAATTATGCTGGGTGAAAGAAGCCAAAGGAAAACCAGTATATACTGTATGATTGCATTTATATAAAATTCTAGAAAATACAACTAATCTGCAGTACAGAAAGCAGACGGTTGATTGCCTGGAAACTGGGGAGGAAGGAGGCAGGAGGTAGGATTACAAGGGGTATGAGGCAATTTTGGATGGTAATGGATAGGCTCATTATTCTGGCTGTGGCGATCGTTTTGTGGGTATGTACATGTGCACATATATATCTCAAGATTTATCAAATTATATATTTTAAATATGTGCAGCTTCTTGTATGTCTATTATACCTCAACAAAGCTGTTAGAAAAGAATATGGCAAACAATTAAAACCTCTTATGGTCAAAAGCAATTCATGCATATCCCCCAAAGCAGCACCTATTCCTGTATTCTCTCATTTAATAATGGCATTATTTATCCAGTATCCTTAACCTAAAAAGTCAAAATCCTAAAATGTGCCTTCCCTCAATATTACCCAATCTAACACTTCATGACATTCACTGTTCTGTCCTCAAGGCTGCCATGCTTACCAAATCTAAGTTTTTTATGAGGGCAGGGACTTAGATGTCACTAGGACTTAAAACCAGTCATGAAAAACAGTAGATACTTAAAGTTTGTCACATGAATACACCACACTTATCTGTTCTATAAATCTGTCTTCTGTTCTAGACTAAATTTTATGAGGACAAGAGACCCCATATTATTCATTTTGCATCCTACAGGTCTTAATCTAGTAACTGTTCATTGGATAAATGAATGTTCTACACAATTAGTTTCACACTTACTCCTGAAAACACAGCTTAATCTTTGATTTACATATAAGAGTATGTTATGGTATTACTATAATTAGAAATGTTAATATTTAAAACACTGAAATTCCCAGAGCCATTGGGGGTGGTTCTAATAAAATCAGGATGCTTTTTAAAATGGGGAATAGATATTAATATTTCATCAAATATAAGACTAAGTATTCAAATTCATATATCAATTCATACTACTGTCCTTAATAACCAGCATTTAAAAAAACTGTACTATTATTTGAGACACTGAACAGATCAGAAAGCACATCCAGGTATCTTACCCAGTCAGCATTTTTCAGCTCCTCCAAGTCTGTGCTAGATTCATCACGCTTTTCCATTTCTTGAATTTTCTTAAGATTCTACCAGATAAAATAAAAAGAAAATGGCCATGAAATTTTCATTAAGTTACTTTCTCAAATTAAAATTCCTGAGCTCTTCAGATAAAATATATACCGAAGTATCACTGAAGGAGATGGCACAGAATCTATTCCTCTGTAAATTTTAAAGGTCAATTAAAATGGATACAGTCTTATAGAGGGATAGGCAGAGATTGCTCACTCTAATTTCCTTTTAAGGCCTGTGGTTGAGCCTTCAATCACGATATTAATTTATAGCTCTTAAGCTATATTGTCAGTTCCTTCTCCCTCAAACCCATCCATATTCAATCCATCATTGAATCTCATGGATATTACTTCCTCCATATATGTTTTTTTTTTTTTACTTAAGAGCCCCCTTATTTTCATCTCTGCTGCAAATCCCTTACTCCAAATGCCATCATATTGTGCCTCGGCTTCTGAGTTGGTCTTGCCCTGGACATGCTCCTCTCCTCAGCCCTTGGCTGGTCTCTTGTATTGCTCACTACTCTTCCTTCAAATACCAGAGCCAACAGAATCACCAGTTCTTCAGAGAAGCCTTCCTTTCCTCCCTGAATAAGTCAACTGCTCCTATTTTAAAATTCTATAGTACCATATGCCTTTCTTTCAAGTGCTTATCAACATTGTAATTTTATACTTATTGTTGCCTTCCCTCTAGATTTCATGAGGCAGATTCTATCTTTAGAAGCTAACACAAGCATGGACACTTTTTGATGTTCCATTATATATTTAACATTCATCAAATCATTTAATGAATAAATTTCAACTGATAAAATGCCTCTTAAATTGCATCAGTTTGGCCAGGCACTGTGGCTCATGCCTGTAATCCCAGCTCTTTGGGAGGCCGAGGGGTGAGGATCACTTGAGTCCAGGTGTTTGAGACCAGCCTGAGCAACGCAGTGAGACCCTATATCTACAGAAAATTAAAAAAAAAAAATTTGTTGGGTGTGGTAGCGTGTGCCTGTAGTCCCAGCTACTCAGGAGGCTGGGGCAGGAGAATTGCTTGAGCCCAGGAGTTTGAGGTTGCAGTGAGCTGTGATGACACCACTGCATTCTGGCCCTGAGTGACAGAGTGAGCCCCTGTCTCAAAAACAAAACAAAAAAAAACAACTTGCATCAATTCAACATTTGCAACTTTAAGAAACTCTTAACTGGTAAAACATATGTTCACATATTAATTCTAAACGTATGGTACACCATTCTTACTCATAGTAATTTAATCCTAATAGATTTTACGTTTTGCTGAGCTAGTTGCCTGCTTGCATTTACACTGAGTTTAAATGCACTGTATGAAACCTAGCTTGTTTGATGTAAGAATAGTGAATACTTCATATGAAACATTTCCAAACCATTAATTTTTAGCTTCTCAACATCTCATATGAACCATCTGCCAAATGAAGATAACATTACCTGCTTTCCTGTACTTAATAAGGTAGAAGAAGTATTAACACAGAAAGAATAAAATTACTCTGAACACCTGAAGAAAAACGGGTATAAATAATGCATTACTTCTTTTCTCCCCAGGAAAAGAGTTAGGAAAAAAACATATTTCTGGTTATCTTGGAATAGGTTAACACAATTATTTTAAAAAGAAAAGTCAAGCTTCCTGGTTGAAACAATGTAACAAGACACTTGCCTCCATTTTTATGGGCTTGTCTATGATGCCTTCTTTAGGCCTCCTGTTCACCTTTAAAAGGAAAATACCACTACCTACTTCACGATGTTGTTGTGAGTATTAAAGGAAATAATGTATTAAAGAAAATAACATGTTAAAGTAAATTACTGGCACACTGCTTGGTATAGAGAAGGTTCCCAGGATAATTCCCTTTACCTTTGAAGTATAATAAATCATAATTCATTATACCACAGTGTATGTTGAAACTTAAAATACAATCAATTAACCATAGCAAAGGCTTGCATTTCAGCCTCTGCAGGAAAGCAAGTCCAAAACCATGTGTATCTAGATTGTCCGCTGTGTTCTCCCAGCCCCATTCCCCGTCACGCATCCAGAGCCTGGCTCTTTGCCAATGCTCCTGGTTTTTCTCTGGACTGTAATAGGGTGTTGGGGCAATAATGATGGCAGCTACCAAGTGCTAAGCCTTTAGACAATCATCACTTAACCCTAACCACAACCCACACTACAAGGGAAACTGAGGCTCATAAAGACTAAATAACGCATCTGGGGTCTCCCAGAAGGCAAGTGGTAGAGAGATGCTGTGCACAGGGGACACTGGGCGGTGAGAAAGTGGTCCTGTTGGCAACAAAAGTGTCCTGATCTTGCCCTCAATGGCTTAGATAACTCTCAGAAAACAGATGGATAAAGCTCTACTTTATTTTTGCTAAAATGAACACTTATGAATATTTGTGAATTTTGTTACCACACAAGGAAAGACAACAGACTTTATGACTTGTAATTGAGTACTTAATATCTGGCATGATATTACATCAATATCTGAGTGATAATCATTATTACTAAATACGGAATCTCCATCTCCTAACTTTAACGATGTACCAGACTGGTACATACTTCTGACATTCAAAATATCAGTATTTCTGATATTCAAAATCCTTGTATTTTTTTGCTAGAGATTATTAGATATCTTTGGAAAAGTCTATGATGATTTAAAGCTATAGTTTCAACAGAAGTCCACAATCTTCATGAAGTATCAAAATCAGCACTGAGCAGGGAAGAGATCAAAAAGGAGCGGCGATGCATTTATCCTGTTCCTCTGGTGCTGTAATCCAGGCTCTATCCCAAAAGGAATTTATATCTTATTCTACTGGCTAAAAGAGTCTTCCTTCTGGTTTTTTACAATTAAAATGGTAAAAGAAAAGAGATTTACAGAGGTGAGCTGCCTCTGGGCACCTGGGGCCCTAACTACCAAGTTAAGACAAGAGCAGCGCACTCTCCATGCCCTACCCTGCCCCTCAATCAATCAATCGCTAAATGAGCTGAGAAGTATCTCTTCTCTATTTCTTCCCACTCCAGCCCTAAGGCATTTGCAAAGGCAGCTCCCTCTTCCCAGAATGCTTTACCACAGATATCCACAGATCTAATCCCCTCGCATCCTTCACATTCTTGCTCAAATATCACCTTATCAATGGGGCCTGTCCTGACCAAATTCCAAGCCTGGTCACAAGCAATTCCCCTAGTCTACATCCTCTCCCAAAACTCCTCCTGCCTCTTGACACTCTACACGACCTACTGCGTATGTTTACTGTCGGCCTCACCGTGCCAGACTGTAAGCTTTATGAAAGAAGAATTTTGATGTATTTTGTTCACCAATCGGATTCTCAAACCCCTAGAACAGTCCCTGCATATAGCACGTGCTCCGCAAATATTTGTTCAGTAAGTGAATTAAGATACTTTGAATCAAGAATGTTTAAACAATTAAATCTCTTCATTAGCTATCAAGTCAACTTTAATAAGAGGAAGCTCGGTCAGAGGGAATATTATTCAGAATGCCCTGGGGGAGTAGGGAGAGACATCCATGCCACACAGACTCACGCTCTCCAGTTCAGGAAAATGAATATTCAACCCAAGCTCACGTTGCATTTAAGTGTCTAATTTAGTTGATAGATAGACAAATACATAGATAGGTAAATAAAGAAGAAAAAGAAATGCATTCCTAATACTATGCAGAAGAAATGAAGTAATTGTAGTATTCAACATGGAACAAGAGTCAACCAGCATCAAAATAAACTAGTTTGAAGGCCGGGCGTGGTGGCTCACGCCTGTAATCCTAGCACTCTGGGAGGCCGAGGCGGGCAGATCATTTGAGCTCAGGAGTTCGAAACCAGCCTGAGCAAGAGTGAGACTCCGTCTCTACTAAAAATAGAAAGAAATTAGCTGGACAATTAAAACACACACACACACACACACACACATATATATATATATAATTGGCCGGGCATGGTGGTGCATGCCTGTAGTCCCAGCTACTTGGGAGGCTGAGGCAGAAGGATCACTTGAGCCCAGGAGTTTGAGGTTGCTGTGAGCTGGGCTGACACCATGGCACTCTAGCCCTGGCAACAGAGCGAGACTCTGTCTCAAAATAAATAAATAAATAAATAAACTGGTTTGAAACCTTACTGCCTGAGAAACCGAGTGTGTGTGAATGGACCAATGTCCTAACGGTGCTCCTTTCCCCACACATAACTGAGAGTGCAGTGTGGGGCTGCTCCTGCCCATCTGGAATCGAGTTCTCTGCCATATTCTCCCCTGTCACCTAAAGGCCAATCCTACTACAGTGTTCACCCAGTGACCTAGAAACCTTTTGACAATGAAAGAAGCAGAAATATGATGAAGAAACTCTTCTTTATAAGCCTGTATTGTTAGAAATGCCAATGGTTTCCAAGTCCTTTTATGATCAAAATAAGAGAAAGCAAGACAGAGGAAACTGACGGTAGTTACAGAGAAGATGGGAGGCCTCTGGTAAGATGAGAATGCTCATCTTTTTCTTGATTCCTACTGCTACTACCACAAAGATGATTACAGTAGGTCTATGAATGGGTCCTTCTGCTCCAGTTTCTTCCTCATCTGGTCTATCTTCTCATCTCTCTATCACGGGCTCCCAGTTCAACCTGCACAGGGATATGTCAGAGAGCGTTTAAAACAACGGAAAAACATGACGCAATTTTGTGGAATTAGTTTTACTCAAAGATAACGAATGGAAGCTGTGGTAAGCAGCCCTCCATCTCAGGAATGGAGCACTCTTCCACTGGAGTACTGGAGATGTCTGATGAAGGCTCATAACTTAATCCCTCCTCAGGAACTGCCCTCAGCCAAAGACAGGTGCTTTGCCAAGGTTACATCCTCCCTGGGGCAGCCCATATCCAATCGCTGGTCCACTGGAAGTACACAGGCCAGGCCCCCTTGCTTCAGTCTGGGACATCTCTGAAGGGCCATTGCAGCTTCTGAGCTCCCCGTGGGGTCAGCTGAGGCCTCTGCTGCATTTGCATCACAGCCCAACATTTCCTTCTGTTCAAACCCCTTACAGATGTTTCTAAAAACACTTCCCAATAAATCTCTTGAATTCAAATATTACCCCCTCAGAGTCTATTTCCTGGGGGAACTCAATCTACAACAAGGAACACTTTAAAAATTATGATAACAGATCCATACAGACATATCAGACACGAATTTAAAAGGTAAAATTGCAAAGACATTTTGACTTGCACTGGGCTATATATCCCTCAGTGGACAGCTGTTATTATTGTCTAGAAACCCTCCCCACTCCTTCCTTTGATAAATAACCTTCTTTCTATGGGTGAATGCATCCCATATGGTTTGAGTAGAGCTGACCCGATATGCAGTACCTCATCTCCTACTCACAAGGGTGAGAACATGACCTAGACCAGTCAGCACAGCCCATCTCCTGGCCACTGTGACTGGTTCCCAAGTGGATATATGACTCTAAACCTTCCTCAAAGACTTTTTTGACCCAATTCACAGAAAAGATTTTCTGCAGGAGTTGCTGAACTGGGAGAATGTGAGACTAGGCCTGCAGATTATAGTAAGAGCTTATCCTGGGAAAGCAGGTGGCTGGGGAAGGGGCAGGAGCAGAGGCAGGGGGGAGGGAGAGAGCGCATCGGCCCTGATTACGGTGTTTGAGATTCTGGATCCAGCTATGCCTAAAGCTAGCAATACCCTTAGACTTCCCAATTATGTGAGCCAATAAAGTTTTCCCCTACTCTGTCCGTGCTCATTTGAGTGGGTTTCTGTCATCTGCAACTGATGGATTTAATATGTCCCCATAGTCCAGAAATAAGAGCTCATGCTTCTGTGCCTTTTGGGTACTTTGCTGGAATAGTATGAGAAACAGCAGCAAAATATCTTCAATCCAAACTCTTCTGCTTCAAAGCCAGCCATTAACAGGGCCCCTTTTCCAACTAACCTTCATTTTTACTATTCTCCAACACATCCCTGACAAATGTCTCACCGTTAAACCTTTACACATCTCTACCTTTATCTGTGCTTTGATCAAATTCCTAACTCTCTGCTACTAAGAAAAACTATTCATTCTTTAGAATGCTTAAGATAATTTAAATGAATGGTGTAAGAATTTCATGTTTATTTTTCTGAACAATAGCACAAAATTTAGCAAAGATACACACAGCCCAGCTGTGCAACTTTGGGCATATTATTTAACTCTCTAATCCTCAGTTTGATTTTCTCATTTGTAATATGCAGATAATAATAAATGCCTTTTGGATTTTGTTATTATTATTGTAAAAAATAATATAGAAGAAATACAGCCTGCAGTCCAGCTCATATTAGTTCTAAGTCGATGAATATGAGGGCTTGATCGTGAATGCTTTTACTCCATTACTCCATCACGAAAACATTTTATTCTTAATGAATTTCCTTTACAAAATGAGACTGTCTCCCTAGCCTCTTCATGAAATCAATATCCTAACTCAGCAATAAATCAACATAAGATAGTTGAGAATCTATAAACACTATAATTGAACAAGCTTGATCAAATATATGGCTAAAAAGCTCAGGTGTTCTAGTTAGCAGCAAAAACAAATGAGTTATTTGAAAGTGAATTGTAGATCTTTCTTGTTTTTAGAGACAAGCTTCTGTTACTTCTAGCTTTGGAAGGTAGAATTCTAAATGAATTTTTTTTTTTTTTTTTTTTTTTTGCTTGTACAAATGTAGTAACAGATGCCAATCTTTGCTTGGAATATGGTGAGAAAGTTCTAATTGGGAGCACCCACACAGCAATTAACTCTTCCCATTTCTGACTTAACCCATTCTGAGGCTAGCAATTAGAACTGCTCTATGCCAACACTTTCAGTTCCTGGTGTCTTAAAAAACAAATAAATAAAATCTACTCTGTGAATCACAAGTATGTCAAATGCTCAGAGAATAACTTTAATTAATTTACGTAGGTTCAACATCAGCTCACGTATAAGTTCCTCTTTTCTGATTAAATCACTCTTATTCATAAATATATTCATGTATTAAAATAATATTTTTATAACAGTATTTTAATGATCACCATTTTCCTCCATATTGTTAACCATTTAAAACTATTAATATTTGTCATTTTTCCTATGCCATGGGTACATGTTTTCAGTTAGAAACTTTTAAATGTCCTATAATAAGGAATATATTTCAATAATTTCTTAAACAAGCCTTTCTTTTAACTCAGTAAAAATATGCTATTGTACTTTCAAAGAAATTACAAAAAAACCAGCAGGGAGTTACAGCAGTTGTTCTAATTACTGGAAGTCTCCCATGCATATTAAAGTTAATGGATAATTACTAAAGAATATGATTTCTATCTTCAACAAGCTTTATGGCACTTTCTTAAAGATGTAACATGCGTGTCCCTCCTGAAGGGTGGAATGGTGGCCAGATAACTACAAAAATTATGAAAAAAAGTCAAGAGCATTTTACTTGCTAAAAAAACATAAAATGCTAAGATAACCCATAAATTGATATTCTGTACTGCTTAATTTGAATTTACATAGTTCACTACAGAAATTTAGATATACTATAGATGAAGTCAACAAAAAAAAGAGATTTATTTCTAAGTTCTAGGAAAGAAATATCATCCCTCCATTCTTGGAGTATTTTTATACACACACGCACACTGAGTGTTTAATGAACATCTCTGCCCCACACAGGTGGGCTGACAGTATCTCCCTAAACACATCTGCCTTTTTTGTTTTTATACTCATCAATTCTTCACACCAATAGAAATGCAGTGATCATGATAAAATGATCATTAAAATACCATAGAGAATACTTATGAATTACACCACAAAGAGTTATTTTCTAATAAATACAAATTAATAAGAAAAGACCAATAGCCCATTAGAAAGACGGGCAAAGGATATGAACAGGCAATTGACAAATACAAATGGTTCTTAAACATATGAAAAGGTAACCAATCTCATTCATAATAAGAAAACTGCAAATTAAAACTATATGATACTGGCCGCGAGCGGTGGCTCACGCCTGTAATCCTAGCACTCTGGGAGGCCAAGACGGGTGGATCATCCTGAGCTCAGGAGTTCGAGACCAGCCTGAGCAAGAGCGAGACCCCGTCTCTACCAAAAATAGAAAGAAATTAATTGGACAGCTAAAAAATATATATAGAAAAAATCAGCCGGGCATGGTGGTGCACGCCTGTAGTCCCAGCTACTCGGGAGGCTGAGACAGTAGGATTGCTCGAGCCCAGGAGTTTGAAGTTGCTGTGAGCTAGGCTGACGCCATGGCACTCGCCCCAGGCAAGAGAGTGAGACTCTGTCTCCAAAAAAAAAAAAAAAAAAAAAAAGAAACTATATGATACTAATTTTCATTTACCACTACGAAAACATATTGTAAAGATGTAGGAAAACAGACATTCTTACACACTAAGGACAGTATCAATTAGTAAACCACTATGAAGGACAATTTTGTAATATCTTACGAAAATTATTAGTGCACACTTCCTTTGATACAGCAATTCTAGGAATTTGTCCTGTAGTTATGATTACACTCAAGAAAAACAGGTTAAAAATTATCTATTGCACTACCATTTGTAATAGCAAAAGATTAGAAATTACTTAACACATCATCTGCCACACTAAAAAAATTTTTTTCCCTGGGGCCACGGTGTTTTATTATGAAAATAGAATAAAAACTTCGAAAACAAAATGATCCTTTCTAATTTAATGAAAAATCTGTTATTTTTTATTGTTTTCTGTGCGTGAGTTATATGCACCTTGAAAAATAGTTCTCTCAGCTCCCAAGGTGAAGAGAGACCTGTAAGTTACATATGTTTCATAAGGCCCAGGGCTCAAAACCAGCATGAGTTAAATACAACTCACATGGCAGTTAATGTGTTAATAGCTGTCCATAGAGGACTGATTAAATTAATTGCAGCACATCTACATGAAAGAATCTTATGAAGGCCGGGCGCGGTGGCTCACGCCTGTAATCCTAGCACTCTGGGAGGCCGAGGCGGGTGGATCGTTCTGAGCTCAAGAGTTCGAGACCAGCCTGAACAAGAACGAGACCCCGTCTCTACCAAAAATAGAAAGAAATTAATTGGACAGCTAAAAATATATACAGAAAAAAAAAAAACTAGCCGGGCATGGTGGCACATGCCTGTAGTCCCAGCTACTCGGGAGGCTGAGACAGTAGGATTGCTCGAGCCCAGGAGTTTGAGGTTGCTGTGAGCTAAGCTGACGCCACGGCACTCGCCCCAGGCAAGAGAGTGAGACTCTGTCTCAAAAAAAAAAAAAAAAAAAAAGGAATCTTATGAAGACCTACGGACATAAAAACTATATAAAAACTATGTACTGAGACGAAATGATCTCCAAGATATAATATTAAATGAAAAAAGTTAAGCTCAAAACAGCGTAAAAAAGAAAGAAAAAAATCATTATATGTTACGCACACAATCTCTCTGTAAGGATAAGGAATAAATTAGTATTTGCTGCCTGTATGGAGAGATGATGTGGCAAGGAGACAGAAGTAGAAGGTAAAATTTACTGTAATAAACACTAAATACTTTTGTATCTCTTGGATTTTGAACCCTGTGAATTTTTTACTTTGTTAAAAATAAATCAACTTTAAAAGTTACAGGACCTGAAAGGTGGCAGAGTTCTTGCATGACCTTTTGGGTAGAATGTTCTTGTGAAACATTTTAACAGGGAGTGTGATAAAGGCAATGACACCTAAGTCAAAGAACATTACAGACGGGGCCAGTGCTCAGCATGATACCAACATGCACAACAAAAATCACAAATCAGACAGAAAAAAGATAGGCAGAGACAAGGATGCTGAAAGTTACAAATGATGAATGATCTAATTAAAATGAACAAATGGCAGCCTTACAAACAGGCATCTGGTGGTGGATTCTTTCTGTCAAAAAGTGCTATGTTTCACCACTTGGAGGAATATAAATCCATTTTAGGTCTCGGGATAAATTCCAGCCAACATAAATGCCACTATTTTATTATTGGAGGTTGTTGGCATGAGGAGAGGGATAGGCAAGGAATATGAGAAAGCTGCTTAAAATACACTTTAATATGTGAATGAGACAGATGTCATGTGGCTTTATCTCTGCAAGTCTATTAAAGCAGAAAATAGGCTGAAGTAGTGTCACAAACAGGTGTCCTAGCTAACACGCAATCGGCACTATGACTCAGGTGGATTTGGCTATTGGCTTGACGAGAGATGGTTGGCAAGAAAACGTTACATTTGATTTTTTCAACCAATTCGCAGATTATAAAATGTGGTTATGAGATTAAAAACAGAGAAAAACTATTTTATAATAGCCTAGTCAATTCCAAAAGCATTATATTTTTCTCCTAGCAACAGAAGGTACTCCATATATACATATATAATATTCCATTTTAAGTAAAATATTATTAGTTTAAGATAAACTGAACTGAAAATATTTCATCATGGGTCAGGCACGGTGGGTGGCTCATTCCTTCAATCCCGACACTTTGGGAGGCTGAGGTGGGATGATCACTTTGAGGCTAGGAGTTTGAGACCAGCCTGAGTAAAATAGCAAGACCTCATCTCTACAAAAAATTTTTTAAAAAATTGGCTGGGCAAGGTGGTGCCAACCTGTGGTCCCAGCTACTCAGGAGGCTGAGGCAGAAGGACAACCTGAGCTTACTGAGGTTGCAGTAAGCTATGATGACCCCACTGCACTCTGGCCTGGGTGACAGAGTAAGACTCTGTCTCACGAAACAAACAAACAACAAAAAATTTCATCATGAAGTTATGATTTCTTGCCTGAGACTAACTACATGTACAGGCATACTTCATTTTATTGGGCTTTGCTTTATTGCATATTGCAAGTATTATGTTTTTCACAAATTGAAGGTTTGTGCCAACCCTGCATCAAGCAAGTCTACTGGTGCCATTTCTTCAATAGCATGTGTTCACTTCATATTGCTCTGCAACATTCTGTGTAATCCTCACAATATTTCAGGCTTTTTCATTATTATTATATCTGTTATGGAGATCTGTGATCAGTGATCTTTTATGTTACGACTGTAATTGTTTTAGGGTGCCATGAACAGTAAGACAACAAACTGAACCCATAAGTGTTACGTGTCCTGACTGTTCCACCAACTGGCTGTTCCCCAGTCTCTCTCCTGCTCCTCAGACCTCCCTATTCCCTGAGACACAACAGTATTGAAATTAGGCCAGTCAGTAACCCTACAATGGCCTCTAAGTGTTCAAGTGAAAGAAAGAGTCACACATCTCTCACTTTAAATCGAATGTTAGAAAAGATTAAGCGTACTGAGGAAGACGCGTCAAAAGCCCAGACAGGCCAAAAGCAGGCCTCTTGCACCAGTTGTGAATATAGAGGAAAACTTCTTTAAGGAAATTAAAAGTGCTACTCCAGTGAACACACAAATGATAAGAAGTAAAACAGCCTTATTGCTGACGCAGAGAGCTAGTTGGTCTAGCTAGAAAATAAAACCTGCAAGAACATTCCCTTAAGCCCAAGCCTAATCCAGAGCAAGGTCTTAACTCTCTCCAGTTCTCTGAAGGCTGAGAGAGGTGAGGAAGCTGCAGAAGAAAAGTCTGATATAATGGAGGTTGGTTCATCAAGTTTAAGGAAAAATGTCATCTCCCCATCATAAAAGTGCAAGGTGAAGCAGCAAGTGCTGATGGAGAAGCTGCTACAGGTTATCCAGAAGATCTAGCTAAAATTGTTGATGAAGCTGCCTACACTAAAACAATAGATTTTCAACATAGACTAAATTGCCTTCTCTTGAAAGAAGATGCTGCCATGTAAGGCTTTCCTAGCCAGACAGAAGTCAATGCCTGCCTTCAAAGCTTCACAAGGAAGGCTCCACTGCACTCCAGCCTGTGAGAGAGAATAAGACACCCATTTCTTAAAAAAAAAAAGACAAGGTGATTCTCCTGTTAGGAACCAATGCGGCTGGTGACTGACTTTAAGTTGAAGCCAATGCTCATTTACCATTCCAAAAATCCTAGGGTCCTTAAGAATTATGCTAAATCAACTCTGACTGTGCTCTATCAATGGAACAACAAAGCCTGGAAGATAGCGCGTCTGTTCATAACATGGTTTACTAAATATTTTAAGGCCACTATTGAGACTTACTGTTTAGAAAAAAAGATTCCTTTCAAAATATTACTGCTCATAAACAATGCACCTGGTCACCCAACAGCTCTCATGGAGATGTCCAAGGATGACTGCTAACACAACATCCATTTCTACAGGCTATGGATCAAGGAGTAATTTTGACTTTCAAGTCTTATTTCAGAAAAACATTCTGTAAGGCTATGGCTGCCATAGATAGTGATTCCTCTGATGGACTTGAGCAAAGTAAATTGAAAACCTTTTGGAAAGGATTCACTATTCTAGATGCCATTAAGAACACTGGTGATTCATGGGAGGAGGTAAAATATCAATATTAACAGGGTTAATGAGATTGATTCCAACCCTTATGGATGACTTTGAGAGGTTCAAGATTTCAGTGGAGAAAGTAATTGCAGATGTAGCAGAAATAGCAAGAGAACTAGAAGTGGAGGCTGAAAACATGAATTGCTGCAATATCATGATCAAACTTCTTACAGATAAGGAAAGTGGTTTCTTGAGATGGAATCTATTGGTGAAGATGCTGTGAACATTACTGAAATGACAGCAAAGGATTCAGAAAATTACATAAACTTAGTTGTAAAGCAATGGCAGGGTTTGAGAGGACTAACTTCAATTTTGAAAAAAGTTCTACTGTGGGTAAAATGCCATCAAACAGCATTGCATGCTACAGAGAAATCTTTCGTGAATGGAAAAGTCAATCGACAAAGCAAACTTCATTGTCTTATTTTAAGAAATTGCCATAGCCACCCCAACCTTTAGCAACCACCCTCCTGATCAGTCAGCAGCCGTCAACACTGAGGTAAGACCTCCTTATCAGCAAAAAGATTAGGACTTGCTAAAAGCTCAGGTGATTATATTTTTCAGCAATAAAATATTTTCAAATTAAAGTATGTATATGGTTTTTCTTTTTTTTTAAGATATAATGCTGTTACACACTTAATAGACTACAGTATGAGTAAACATAACTTTTATATGCACTGGGAAACCAAAAAATTCGTGTGACTCACTTGCTTTATTGTAATGTCTGTGTTTTTGCAGTGGTCTGGGAAAAAACCCACAAAATCTCCTACGTATGACTGTAAATCACTTAATAAAGTTTCTCAGTATTATTGTTATCATATAGTGTAACATAGACTCATATGATACTTTGAAAAATTCATAGTGAGCCATGCTTATTTCCAATTCACCTTGCTACTCCATAATTGTAATATCTGGTCAAATATTAGCAGCTAAGAGAAAATTAGCTCTAATCTGGGCATCTAGAAGTCATCCTCCCATGCTAGGATTTTACTAAATTTAGGGTACGATTTAACCATTCAAAAGAATTTGACTGATGAAGTTTCAAACAAGGTCATTTAAATATTTTTATTTATTTTATTTATATTCATATTTATATTTATTTTTGAATATTTAAATATTTATTTCAAACAAGGTTATTTAAACGTTTAGAAAATCACATTGGCATAATGCTTTTGTGTCTTTTTTTTTTTTTTTTAAATAAAACATATTCTTGCTCTGTCGCCCAGGCTGGAGTGCAGTGGTGGGATCACAGCTCACTGCAACCTAAAACTCCCAGGCTCAAACAATTTTCCCACCTCAGCCACCTGAGTAGCGGGGACCTCAGGGACAAACCAGCACGCCTGGTTAATTTTTTTATTTTTTATAAAGGTGGGGTGTCACTATGTTGCCCACGTTGGTCTTGAATTCCTGGCCTCAAGCGATCCTCCCACCTGGGCCCCCCAAAGTACTGAGATTATGGATGTGAGCCGCTGCTCTGCTCGCAGCTATAATACTACTTTTAAACAGCTGCAGCTATTTGTATTGGTAGATGGAAAAAAATGTTTCCTTCCCTAGGACAACTTTAGAAATACCCTGGGAAATGAAAGACCAAAAATTCAATTTACTTCTTTAGTATAACAGATTGGAAGTGCAAAGATGAATAATTCAACATTAAATTTTTCATAGTAAAATTGTTATAAGCTAATTTGTACTTTTGTAACTTAATTTAAAACCAAAATAGTTAAATTAATACTTTAACAATATACATCCTCGTAAATGTGATTTCTTAAAATTCAACCCGAATTATACACAATTATACATGAAAGTAATAACAAAGGTTAATATTAAAATTTTAAAAATCAAGATAAAAATTGTTTATTGTGATACTAATTAGGGAGAAATAGGAATTAAAATATATAACGATAAGTTAATACAGAAAAAAATGAAAAAATCACTTATAGTATGGACTTTAAAAAAAATATTTAATATAACACTGTTATCATTTCATTTAAGAAAATTTAGTAAAGAAGTTCATATCAAGTATTTATGGGGGCTGACAGTGGGGAGAAAATAATAAATGAACCTAATTAATAATTCAAATCAAATCCTGTATATGTGTATTTTTAAAAAATAAAGGTACCTAATCAATGTTGCAAAAATGACTAAAATTCCATCAGCTTCACGATGAGTAGTGAATTCACTTGTTCTACTTCGCCTTCTTTTCACTTGAAAAGGCAAAGTCAACTGAACCCAGATAAGAACAAGGATTTTACAAATGCTCAATAGTTATAACTTTCAAATAAAAAGTAGTAAGAAATAGGTACACAGCCGAATAATAGAAATATACATATCTTAAAGAGAAAATTTAGAATCAAAAGTTGGATATGACTTATTCTTTAGTGGATGCTTCCATTATGAAATCATGCAACTTATGGGTCATGAGAAATTTTTAAGATTATAAGCTTATCTCAGATGAAGCAACTGTTATTGTTTAAAATAATTCCTACCATCTAGACACTAGACAAATAAGGGCTCCTGGTTCCAGAAACCTTTTTTCAGCTCACTGCTTAACTAAGATATGTCCTCACCTACTGTGAAATAGTCTAGTGGCCCAATTCTAGGATGTTGGTGGAGTGCTTTGCTGTTTGCTTCTTTTGTAAATACTTGTTCATTTACGTTCTGTTCTCTAAGAGGTTAAAGTCATCTAATGGCAAACAAGTGTGGACAACATGACTAACAACTATCAAGGAGACAAAGTGGAATGAGAAGGTAAAAGGAAGAGAAGGGAAGGGAAGTGATGATGTAGAAGCTACTACTCCAGGGTCTTTTCATAAGATTCATGTGACTAACAATTATGGGTCAAAGGATAAAAAACCTGAATTCAAATGCTGGCTTTTCATCTAACTTGCTGTGGAATCTTAAAGAAGAAATCAGGAGAGAAGAAAGAGAAAAATGGAAGCAATAATTGATTTTCTCTTCTTCCTGACTATACAGAAGATGTGACTGGCTTCTGTCCTGTCTCTCAAGCATGGCCCTCACTCCATGTCAGGTGTCTTAGCCCTGTCCTATATACACTTTCCAAGTCCTGACTTAATGCTGAAAGCTGGAACTTGCTTCCTTGCCCATAACTAGCCTCCTCTGGGTCAAAAAATCCCCTGATAGTCACAGGTGTGTCAAGATTTCTGTTTTAAAGCAAACCTATTTTAAAACAAAGGAGTTCCATTTGTAGAAGACTGAGAACTAAAGGCTAACTGTATCATAATTGAATTATTCTCCATCTCCTCATAAATACCATCAGAAAGAAAACCTTCCCTAGGATGCAAGTTCATTTTCTCTGCCACAATGTCTTGCTCATTAGGAGGGTTACAGGGCTCCTTGAAAGCAACAAGCCTTAGAGATCTTCATATGCTCAGAAACTAACTACCTGAAACAGAGGTGCTCAGTAATAAATGCTAAACAAATAAACAAAAGCAGTATAGCAGTCTAGGGTCAGAATAGTGAAGCTACACACACGTAGATTTGTTTGATGCCGAAGAAAGCCATTGAGACCATGAGCAGTCACAAAACTATAGACTCCTCAGGTCAATCCTCCCATCAGATACTTGAACAGTATCCCTGTATAGCATCCTCCCGCGGGACGTACCTCTTGAGACAGTGGTTCTACTGTTGGACAAGCCTACCTCTTTTCTCCCCTACTATCTTCCCATCCACCTTCTCCCTTGCTTTTCTTGTCTCCTAGCCTGTAGGTGTGCTGCTTCCTGTGCCTGGAACGCATTGCCATCCACCATTTTTGCCTTGGCATTTGGGTCTTGGCTTCAAAGTTACTTCTGGGAAGGTGAGTATGGTCCCCCAGGTCTGTGTCAGATGTTCTTCTTAGGTGCTTCCACAGCACTCTTAAGTTCACTTGCCAGAGCCCTTCTCACACTGTGCCGGACGGCCTGCTCCTAGGCTGTCATTCCTACTCTCTAGAAGTTCTCTGAGGACAGGGACCATGTTTATTTTGTTCATCATTACACTGCCAATGAAAACGGAAGTCATTATAGCACTTAATACATGTGCTTGTTGTGAAGACTAAATGAATGAATGCACATAAAAGTCTCAGAACAGTATCGAGCACAGAATAAGTATGGAATAAATGTTGGCACTATTAGTCATAGTAGCACCTGTCATATTGGAGAAAAATAACTGTTGCATGAATAAAATAATTTTGCCAATTGATCCTAGCTCTTCTGAAATCTACCATTTCTTTATTCACTAGCATTTGCGATATCTAATATGGCTATTCCTTTCTATCTTTACCAAAATCCCAAGTCCCTTCACTGTCCTCCTACATTTAGGCTTATAGACATCTCCTCCACATCTTGATCACCTATCTCAAGATTCATTTTTGTTGTTTGTTACTATTCTAAAAAATTAAAAAGTAGGGCTAATCCTAATTCCTTCTAGCACCATGGTCAACTAACTTATTAGTTTGTTAAACTGTGCTTCAGCTTTCCTATCTATACAGATAAGAGGTGAAGGGTAATACTACCTAATTGACAGGAATATTACAAGAATTAAAATGCTAACATAAGAATGAGAGGTACTCAGGGGTCATAAGGATAGGTCTTTCAGTGAAAAAATAGATTGTATATGAACAGGGAAATAAAACTACGGAGGTCTGTCATGGCCCAGGCAACAGATGCCCAACCACTACATGTGGCAAGGCAGACACAGTGAGACACAAAGGAGGCTCTGCATTCTCGAGGTGATCCGAGAGCACCAGGGGACCAAGATGCAAGATAGATGGTGAGAAACTGGATCTACAACGGCTGAGTCACAGATTGTTTAATTCAGTCAACATGGGTCAAACTTTACAGAGTCCCCATTACACTGGGATATAATAGTGAATTAGGGAAAAAAGGCCTCTGCCCTCAATGAGATTATATTGTAGAAGCAGACATCAATGAATAAGAGACCAAAAAACAACTATAAACTATGATGGCTGCTAGAAAGGAAATAACAAGGTAATGTGATTTTAAAAAAACAGGCAGTGAGTGCTAAATATATAAAGGTGTCTAGGGGTGATCTGAGGAGATGTCCTTTCAGCTCAGGTATGAAGGATGTGAGTGAAAAATCATAACCAAATGGGTCAATGAAGACAGAATTTATAAGAGGAGTTTAATATGTCAACAAGAAACTAATTAAGCACCAAAGGTACAGCCACACTTGAGAAGACAGTAAATATCATTATAATCGGATAATCAGAAATGACAATCCACACCTGTAGAGCTTACTGCTGAAGAAATTAAGATGGCTTAACTGTATTAGACATCTTAACTCTCAAAGAACAAAATGTTTGATATATTCTACCTTACTTTCAGTGATGTTTATGTATATAATGAAAGAAAGTGCAAAGGAAGAGAAAATTGTCATCCCTTTGAGTAGATAATCTCCCAGAAAACAAATTATGACATTAAAAATCTATTCTACATGCCTTTAAAAGTTCTCGCTGCAATAATATGAACATATGTTTCATAATGCACAATTATTTTCACTGTTCATTCACTCATGATTAATATTATTGCATTAGGAATTTCTTCTCTATAGGAATTTTCTACCGCTAGATTGCAAAAATAAAACATTTTATTTTTAGTCTATATTGACATCAATACAGTAAGTATTGAGGGTTACAGCCAGCTCACCAATTTACAAAAGTTAAATCTGTGTTTTTAAAAGGTCTATAAGCATCCTCAAATTTGATTAATATTAATATACCTACAACACTGAATTTCTTTCCTATAAAATAAAATAGTATATAATAATTTGATGAGCAAATTTTACTGGGCATGCACTTAAGTGTTTATCTGTATACATTTTGCCTACATAAGACTGATACAAAAATGAAGGAAAGCTTGTTGAGTGAATAGAACAAAGATTTACTCACACAAATTGTATTTTCTGCATAGAATTTTATGACTAGAAGGAAGCTTAACATATCTAATTGCTCCTCCCCCCGTTTTTAAAGATGAGTAAACAGAAGTCTAGCAAAAGCTACTGGACTTAAAGAGGTCATGCGAATAATGAGTGGTAGAACACGATTCACCAACAATAAAGGGGCTTTTAAAAAATGATCAGTGTTGGCCAGGCACAGTGGCTCACACCTGTAATCCTGGCACTCTGGGAGGCCGAGGCGGGTGGATCATTCAAGGTCAGGAGTTCAAGACCAGCCTGAGCAAGAGCGAGACCCCGTCTCTACTAAAAAGTGGAAAGAAATGATCTGGACAACTAAAAAAAAAATATATATATATATATATATATATAAATTAGCCGGGCATGGTGGCGCATGCCTGTGGTCCCAGCTACTTGGGAGGCTGAGGCAGAAGGATCGCTTGAGCCCAGGAGTTTGAGGTTGCTGTGAGCTAGGCTGACGCCATGGCACTCTAGCCTGGGCAACAAAGCAAGACTCTGTCCCAAAAAAAAAAAAAACGATCAGTGTTAATATAAATATTTTAAATTATAAAATAAATGCAAAAATGAGTTATTTGTTTTTAAAAAAGAATTCTTTAAGAACATTCTTTTAAAAGTCTTCTATTATACATCAAGTTTTTTCTCCTATAATAAATATAGCTATACCTCTACTATGAAACAATGTATTTACTGGAGAATTTGGCAAGCATATTGTACACTCTCAACATGAGGGAATGATGGTTACAGCATGCTAGGAACATATCAGAATAAAGTCAACTGACTTTCTAGTCTTAAAATTACTTTGTCTCAGTCTTTGACATTTCTAAGATACTCCATCTTTTCCCATTTCACATCTCCCTCTTCTTTCATAACCTAAACATGGTACCCTCCCTTCCCCTATCCTGTCTGTGTACATATGCAGGTCCCTCCCCGTCCGAAGCATGCACATGTACATTCTCTCATGAACCTTCTTCTTCCCCAAAGACAAATTTTATTCTTCTGGTTCACATATTCTTCTTTCCAAGCCTGTTCAGAAGCCTACATCAAAGTATCCGTCCATATTTTCTTTAGGAACTCTCTTCAATTTCCAACACAGAAACATTCTTTCTCTCTCTCTTTTTTTTTTTGAAGAGATAGGATCTCCTTTCTGTCACCCGGGCAGTGCAATCATAGTTCACTGTAACCTCAAATTCCTGGGCTAAAGTGATTCTCATGGCCCAGCCTCCTGGGTAGCTGGGACTATAGGCCTGCACCACCACACCAGCTAATTTTTAAATTTTTGGTAGAGATGGGGTCTCACTATATTGCCCAGCCTGGTCTTGAACTCCCGGCTTCAAGCGATTCTCCCACCTCGGCCTCCCAAAGTGCTGGGATTGCAGGCATGAGCCACTGTGCCTGGCTATATGTGACGTTCTTATGGGAAAACAGCAGTAACAGGTTGGAACACCTTTGCTAGATCAAAGGTTGTGATGAGGGTGGAAATGCTGGTATCAGCAGTGCTGAGAATTAACTTTTGTGTGAACCTCTAATCTCTCTAAGCCTTAGTTTACTGATTTGCAAAGTAAGAGACATAGGCTTGTTATGAGGATTAAACAATATAAACAAGAGAAGACACTTTGGGAGAAGTATGAATATAATACAGGAAACTAGCAGGGGTTAAAGTTTTTGGAAGTGATAAATAATTTTACCTAACAATAACAAAACTAGGGAATGATGATCAAAAAATTACCTAGACAGCTTAAAGGATACTGCCATTAATACAATTTCCTTTTCTCCAGTAAAAATTTTACATTTGAAGCTGCCCACTCTCTGCGGCACAAGCTCACCGGCCACGCCTGCAATTGGGTTCTGGCCTGTGGTGGTACTGCTGGCCCGGGGCAGGCTGGTTTTTCTTTCATACAACCTGATGAACTCAACAGATTGCTTAGACAGTCCCTCCAGCTATACTTACACACAAGGCTATCAAATTGCTTAGAAGACACAGTAATGTCTGTGCTTAAGAGACAAAGTAACAGCAGGCCTACCCAAGTCTTCTTTATCATTCAGAGAATAACCTTAAAGGATCTCACTCATTATTTAAGAAGAAAATCATCACCAAGAAAAGAGATTAGAACAAAAACAAATTTGCCTTCTAAATAAATATATGATCAACCAGGCACTATGTTTTATAAAGTTGTCAGGTTCAGTAAATGTAATTACCACTTATAGAACTATAACACTTGAAAACAGATTGTAGATTTTATATTTTAATAAGTTGCCAATTTCGCATATAAGAAATTTAATATAATTAAAGTACTTTTGGATTGTTAAATCAGAAACATTATCAGCAACTGAGCTCAAATGTTGACACTAAGATTCTACTCTAATTTACACACAGAAATGCATACATGCATACAGAGATATAAGGTACTATGAAAAATCACTGATAATCCAACTTTTTATTTTGTTGAATCAGAGGCTATTATTTTGAAAATTCTACTTGGTACATGCTGATTCATAGGTATAAAAACTCTTTCTTAAGATGCATAAACTATTTTGAAATCTTTAGAAAAATGTCAAATTAATACACAATATTTTATTAGTAGCGTGAATTTAGTACTCTTAAGAAAAGGTTAAAACTACTAACATACATATATGAACTAACATGTGAAAATTTTCCAGCATTTCAAAAAAGCCTCATGCATTGCAGAGGAAAAGGAAACCTATTTGAATCCTGCAAGGCTTCATTCCTGAAACTTTAGTATTGACAGGCAATTTATCTAGCACAAATCTGTAACTAAATGGTATAGAATGTTCTTAAGTTTCAGGATTTCCACATACTTCGCTGCTTGCCTTATCAGGATTCCCTATTAAATGAATGTTTATGTGTAAATTTAAGGAATGCAAGAGTACATGAGGCTCTCATCGACACCTTCCATAAAAGTTCTCATATTTACTAGAATATAGAAATACATAATACAGAAATATCTTGGCCAAAATGTTTCAAATATCCAGAGATGTTTTCAGAACTGACTTCTTTTCAACCAGAATAAAATCCTTGAAATTCTGGGAAAACACAGAAATATATAATTTATTTCAGTTCAACAGACATTTCTAGAGTTTCCTATGTGCCACATACTACATTAAAAGTCACTGAAATAAAGATGGCTTAAAACAGTCATTTATCTCAAGAAGCACTTGGTCTGGTTACGGAAACAGGATTACAAAGATGTCAGCAAATGACCACCATGGAGAGTGAGGAGTTCAAGACAGAGGAGCATATAAGACGTAGGGGCAGTAAAGGCAGGTCAATACTACCACACAAAAGAGGTAACACAAGAGCAGGGTTTTGATGTAAGGGTTACAGACATACAATAGCATGATGTAGTCATAAAAGATAAGCAATTTTAACTGGATAGTGTAAAATGCAAGGAAGGCAGTATTGAAAAGGAGAATAAAAATATAAGTAGGTGAAGAAATACCATGAAGGGTCTCAGGTGCAATGCAAGGAAGTTTTAATTGTCCTCTGCAGGTGAGGAGGAGCCATATTAGTCAGGGAAGCAACATGGTTATGCTGAACTGCCAGGTGTCAAAGTGATCACTCAGGAGAACAGCCAGACTGAAAGCAACAATCCCCACAGCACAGCACTGGGTGAGGTCAAATGACATGCAGGGCAGGTAGGGAGATCACCTCACTGCTGAGGAGCACTGGACGAAAGGCTCCTGAGGGAGCAGTGGGAAGGAAAGAGGGAAGGATTAGGAGTCGGAAGTGCTGTGTGAGAGTACATGGGGCGCAAAGGAGGCAGGGTGTGCTCTGAGTCCCTGCAGCCCTCTGCAGAATGCAACAGCGCACTGGCTGGGCACCAAGGCTGGTGTGGGGGAGGCAGCTCTCCACCCCACCCTGTGAAGCCTGCCAGGCAGAGCCGTGTAACTGCCGTCATCAGCATGAAGGGTCACACATAGCACACAGGATTTAGGCCTGGCGCTGGACTCCTCAGGTTCTTCTGTGATCTATAAAAATCATTCATCAACAAAGTGGAAGAAACCCAATGGAGAGGATCTCGGTGATGAAGGGGAAAAGCTGGGAAGCTAATGTCATGAGCCAGGTGACACAGGTGGATCTGACCTCCTGGAAAAATGACTGAACCTAGTCCACACAGGAAAGGAAAGAATCCAGGAAGGATGATAAACTGGAAGAAACTGGGGGAGTCAAGGGAATAAAAGATTAGTGTGGGCAGTAGTCGGGGAAAGAGTTAGAAGGCAGGAAGTAGAGTTAGGAAGTGGGGAACGAGAGCCCACAAGTTCCAAGGTGAAACGACGGCAGGTTATCACGAAGACAAAGGCACGTTCAGGTAAGATGAATGGAGAGAAGGCAAGGATTACAAAGCTATGGTTTCTTCATCTATGAAATCGCTTGGGATGACAGCAGATGTCAGTGACAATGGTTTAAGAATGATATCAAAAAAAAAAAAAAGAATGATAGAAGTGATGGTGTAAGCTTCAGAGGAAGAAGGGAGTTTGTAGAAGTACAAAGGCTGATTACTGAGAGGCAGGAGAGGAGAGAGAGATGTTACCAACCCCGCCTCAGTCCAGAGACAGGAAGATATGGGGAGAGGGCAGTTTCCCACTAGAGGAAAGCAAGAGAAAGCACTACTCTCGTGGGGAGGAGGTGTTCTAAGAAGAGCCTGAGAAGAGATCCCAGAGTTGCCAGCTTGCACAAGGCCTATTGTGGGGAGCTCACTTTCCAAATGGAGCATAGTATCTAGAGAGAAGACTGGGAAAGGCTGAGAGGGAGATCACAGAGTACAAAGTAATAGGGGATGAGAAAACAGGATGGAATTAGCACCTAGAAAGACCTAACCTTGGGGTGGTGACAGGGTGAAAGATGTGGTTAGAACCCTGACTGGCTGTGAGGGCCCCACCCACAGCTGGCCTGGCCAGTTTCTGTAGGTATTGCCACATGGCAATTTTTTTTTTTTTTTTGGAGACAAAGTCTCACACTGTTGCCAGGGGCTAGTGTGCCATTGCATCAGCCTAGCTCACAGCAACCTCAAACTCCTGGGCTCAAGCGATCCTCCTACCTCAGCCTCCCAACTACCTGGGAATACAGGCACTCACCACCACGCCCAGCTAATTTTTCTATTTTTAATAGAGACAGGGTCTCACTCTTGCTCAGGCTGGTCTAGAACTCCTGACCTCAAGCAATCCTCCCCTTTTGGCCTCCCAGAGTGTTAGGATTACAGGCATGAGCCACTGCACCCGGCCTTCCACACAGCAATTTTATTCCACCTATGAATTTTTTATTTAAATAAACTTTGATAATGTTTAAACCTCTTTTTGAAAATGGTTTGTATATCTGGCAAAGTTTTAGTCAAGAGTCAAAAAATTTTTTTAATGTTCACTGGAGGACAGTAGTAAAGACACTTTGTTAATATTGTTCTTGAAGCTCATAAATAGTTTCTAACAATGTCAGTGTTGGAAGGATTTTAAGAGCTCATTTAATTTACTCTACTAACCCCACAGGACTGTACTTACAACCTAAAAATAATGCTCTGGGGAAGGCAATCTCAATCTTAACAAGCTGGGGAAGGTAATGACAACCTTAACAAGCAATCTTTTCCACTATTTGATAAACCTTAGTTGAGATGTGCTTTTGGATGTTCACTTTGAAGCTTTTACTCAGATCCTATTGCCTCTGGTTCTGTCCAAAAAGAACAGGTAGTCCATGGTATGTAGATGAATAGACACTATTCTTCAAATATAGGTCACCCTTTTCCAACCTGTTTCCTTTTGGATCCAATTTTGTAAGGTGTTTTTCCAAAAAAAGGCATGGCTTTTCATTGCCCTATCATAAAATGACAGACTATAAGCAGTACCCTGGCTAGAGCATAGGAAGAACGCTTACAGCTCTCACATACAACGGATTACTGAAGGGTGATCTGGCTGAGACATCCATCCTCTACTTATTACCAGGGCTAATTAAGTTTTTTTGGCAGCGAGGTAGTTTTTCCTTCCTTGCTTACACATCCAGTATGTGTTTGTCCCCAGACTGTGGGTCACGGAAAGTTTTAGCCTACTGCTTCAGATAAACTCTGTACTTCAGTCATAAAAGAAATGATAGTGTGATGGTTAATTTTAGGTGTCAACTTGACTGGATTAAAAAATATAGAGAGAACTGGTAAAAGCATTATTTGGCGGTTTATCTGTTACAGTGTTTCCAGAGGAGATTGGCTTGTGAGTCTGAGTGGACTAAGTGGGGATGATCCACCCTCAGTGTGAGTGGGCCAATCAGATGCGGGCCCAGAGAGAATAAAAACAGGAAAGGCAAACTGGTCTCTCTCTTTCTCCTGCAGCTGGGATACACTCCTGTCCTGCCCTTGGACATCAGAACGCAGGCTGTCCAGCCTTTGGACTCCAGGACTTAGTTGGCCTGAGCCACACTACAGGTACTCCAGGGCCTCCAGCTTACACACGGCCTGTCATGGGACTTCTCGGTCTCCATAATCACATGAGCCAATTCCCCTAAAAAATCCCCTCTCATACATTTATATATATCCTATTGGTTCTGTCTCCCTGGAGAACCCTGACTAACGCAGATACCCGTTACCTATCATGTACTGAGCTCTCACTCTGTGCCAGATGCCGTGCTGTTTTATAAAAGAACTGAATCTTCACAACCATTTACGTAATATAAAAAATACAGTGACTTGTCTTTTAAATAAACTAGAATGATTTTCTTTGGACTTGACACATTTTTAACTCATGGGCACTGATTTATTGAACAATAACTAAAATAGCTAAAATACAACTTTATATTATCCGAATATTAATTCCAATCTCCCCCATTAAATCTTTAATCAAATCTACTCTAAAATAGTTAAGTGATCAGATGTGAGTGTCATTTCCTTTCTGAGTCCTTGTCCCTTCCTGGAGGAGGTACTAACATGTTTCAGAATGGACAAAAGAGAAGAGTGGCAGAAAGAGGGTGGAATGCTAGTCACATGGGACTGGACTAAACCAGTTCAGAAACATTTATTACCCATTTGTAAGGAAGCTGTATGAAAATCTGTTTTTAAAATAGTTCACATTGTTGATATTTTAGAAGAATAGATTTAATTTTGCCAAAGTTGTTTCTTTCCTAAATGATTTTCAGCACTCATCAGAATAGTAATAAATCTTGTAAAATAATGGAGAGTGTTGAAAATTCAGATTTATCATTCACAATGCCCATAAACATCAGAACAGTAGTACTTACCTCCTTCGCGCTCTTAATTCTGGTCAGAAATGTATGTAGCTCCATTGTTTCTGCAAATAGTGCACGACATACTGCCTGATAATGATTTGGTGCTTCTGATTCAGTTGGGAGATGAGCAGCACATAACTACAGCAAAGGAAAATAAAATAACAGTGCTTGGTTATTATTTGGGTTTTTTGGTACCTTAAAAACAGATACTCTGGCTGGGCGTGGTGGCTCACACCTGTAATCCTAGCACTATGGGAGGCTGAGGCAGGAGGATTGCTTGAGGTCAGGAATTCAAGACCAGCCTGAGCAACAACAAGACCCCGTCTTTACCAAAAATAGAAAAAATCAGTCAGGCATGGTGGTGTGTGCCTGTAGTAGTAGCTACTCGGGAGGCTGAGGTAGAAGGATCACTTGAACCCAGGAGTTTGAGGTTGCAGTGAGTTATGAGGACACCACTGCACCTTTCTTGTGGCAACAGAATAAGACTCTGTCTCAAAACAAACAAACAAACCCACAACCCCATTCCCACACACACACCTAGTATCCCTGTATTTTCATATCAGACTGCCAGGTACTTCCCATCACCCAAGGCTTAATGCCCCACAAGACCATCATTTAAGTCTACACAATTTTATGGGAAAAGTGGTCCACTAACAGTCACCTAACAGCACAGATAAGCTTACTAGAATTAGTTAGGTTCTATTTGAAAATGATAGGACATATGTAAAAGTTTTAGGGAGCAGAAAGGGAACCACCATTTATTGAGTATTGATGATAATTCAGGTATTTTAACAGCTACCATTTATTGAGCAATTATGCCAGGTACCATATTTCACATGCCATAGAAACATAGTATCATTTACTCTTCAATGTAACCCTGAATTATCCCCATTTTATAGCAAAGGAAACTGAAGCTAAAAGGAATCAAGTGACTCCTCTGCACATAGTCACACGGTTATCATGAGGAAGGAGAATTCAGAGTCCTATTGGGTTCTGAAGCCCAGGGTCATTCCAAAATATGCTGAATTTTGTAATACGGTAAAAAGAATGTCAGGAAAACATGTAGGCCACAGGGAGGCTCCTCGTCAGTAGATGGGGAGTGGAGGAGAGAGGGCAGGGGCAGTAAGTCTACGGGTGCCACCTGCACCCTAATGTCCTTCGCTGCACACAGCCCATCGTCCCTACAGGACTACTTGCGGGCAAGGTGCGAGTCAACATCACGCAAAGCAGTTCAGAAAAATCAAACACCATTTAAATTTATTAGACTGGAAAGGCATCCTGTCAAGGGTCCAGTACACAGGAATAATTTTATCCTTTTCCAATATAATTTTATATCCATGTACAATAGCGATGTTTTACAGTACTTCATTTGCACTAAAAAGCTGTAAGTTCTACCTTAATTCTTTACTATAGTCAATAAATTTAACATTAACACAATTACTGAAATATATATTTTATTATACTTTAATAATTCTATCAAATGAATAAATGATGTCTTTCTAGTTTGTAATATATTTCATTATGTCTTTTAGTTTTCATTTGTAATAAGCATCTTATACAAAAAATTAATAGATTACTATCTTTTATAAAATACATTTTCAAGAAAATATCTTGAGTAGGAAACCTCCACAGTACAAAAAAAAGCTAAGTGATTCATCAGAAAGCACGAAAAGCAAAAATCTCATGTTTATTAGAGTCACTAGTGAGCAGAGAGTATATATTCTGCTTAATTATTTTTGTAACCAGAAAACCTCTTCTGATACAGAGTTATCATTTCCAAGGTAATGAAAGGCAACTGCTAAGACTTTCACCTTTATCTAACTTATCCCATAATCTTATATTACAATTACACAATGTGAAAAATGGCATAAAGCAATGGGTTTCAGAATTTTCAACTGTTATTCACAATAAGTTTTTTTAAAAAGAAAATAAGTTTATGTATACTTACATATTTTATATACAAACACACACATATGAGTATGTTATACACACAAAAGCTTCACGAAACTTGCAAATTCAAATGATTTCACAACCCACTGACAGGCTATAAACTAAACTTTAAAAACTCTGGTGTAAGTGTAATAACCAGGTCTATGCATGTTTTTAAAAATTCATCTGACATAATCTTATATATAAAAACCTCAAAGTTATACATAAAAAACTATTAGAGCTAATAAGCGATTTCAGCAAAGTTGTGGGATACATGATTTGATTAACAAACAAAAATCGGTTGTATCTCTATACATGACCAGAAGAAAATGAAATTATGAAAACCATTCCATTTATAATCGCATCAAAAAAATGCTAAGGAACAAATTTAACCAAGGAGGCACAAGACTTATACACTGACAAGTACAAAATATTTTGAAAGAAAGACGACCTGAATAATGGAAAGACATCCTGCATTCATAGACTGGAAGACTTAATATGGTTAAGATGGCAACATTACCCAAAGTGACCTACAAATTGAATGCAATCCCTAACAAAATCTCAACACTCTTCTTTAAAGAAATGGAAAAGCTGATCTCAAAATTCATATGGAATTGCAAGGAGCCCCATGCAACAACCTAATTTAGAGATTAGGAAATTGAGATTTAGAACAGCTAAGTAATTTGCCCAAGGTCACACTGATGACAGTCAATGGAGGAACTGGAATTGAACTCAGGCTGTCTGACTCCAGAGCCCAAGTTCTTTTCTACTCCACTCTAAAATTAATGTTTATTACTTTCGAATCCAAGGAAATAATGTTCTTAAAGTGCTTAAGCATAGAGCACAGTATACAGTAAAAATGCAATAAAATCATTTTTTACAGTTACAAAAAAGAGGATGTCATGGGGGTAGGAGAACACAATTAGAAGGAGCAGGTGCTACCCCACATTGATCAAAACAATTACATGACCTTGGACAAGTTATTTAACATTGCTGGGTTTCCATTAATCTCTAAAACGAAGGGATTAGGCTATGTAACTTCTTACATAACCTATCTCCCCTTGCTTTACAAATATTTGATTTGATTTGATTTGAGTTTTGAGACAGAGTCTCGCTCTGTTGCCCTGGCTAGTGCACAGTGGCGTCACCATATCTCACCAGAACCTCAAACTCCTGGGCTCGAGCAATCCTCCTGCCTCAGCCTCCCGAGTAGCTGGGACTACAGGCGTGCACCACCATACCTGGCTAATACTTCTATTTTTTGTAGAGGTGGGGTCTTGCTCTTGCTCAGGCTGGTCTCGAACTCCTGACCTCAAGTGATCCCCCTGCCTTTGCCTCCTAAAGTGCTAGGATTACAAGTGTGAGCCACCGCACCTGGCCTTACAAATAAATTTTTACATTAAACTGAAAGGCTAGAGTTGTTGAGGGATCAATCTTGGATATTCTTTGGGTATCTTCTGAGTAGGAGGATACTTTAGCTGATCTTGTCTTGTCTAATGGCTCTAACTGCCACCGTAGGCTAGTGACCCCTCAACTCCTATTCTAGGCCAGCCTTTTCCTTTATGTTAAAAACTTGTAGCCGTGTATTTAGCATTTCCACTCATGTCACAAAGACATCATAAGCTTAACATTTCCAAAATGCAACTCCTGATTTCCCTTCTTATTTCCATCTTTCCCCTGTCTTTTCCATCTCAGTGCATAGTGCTATCTTTATCAGAAATCTGAGAGTCATCCTTGAGTCTCCTCTATTGCCACACCACAGATATCTCATCAATCAATACATCCTGTTTCTACTTTCAAAATGTACCACCTGAAAGCTCTCTGCTTTTCCCTCTCTCCTCCAACACCATCATGGTTCAAGCCACCATTGTTTTTCTTAGAGGACTCCTGGCTTTCTCTCTCACCCACTTACAAGATTCTTCTCTGCCTGACTGTCAAAATCTTTTATAAATATAATTTGGATTATTTCCATTCCCTGCTTAAAAGTATCCAATCATTCATTCAAACAATATTAACTGAGTGCCAACTATGCACCAAGCACTGTGGTAGAAATGAGACATAGCACTGAACACGTCGAAGTCCCTGAACTCTCAAAACTAACATTCTAATGGGTATCTCAGATCCTTAAATACACACACACACACACACACACACACACCCGTTGAGAATAATATCTACTCTTAAGAAAAATACAGCAGATGAGAGGTAGAAAACGAAACCAGTGGTGGAAAGGGGAGATCACCTGGAAAGAGTGGTCAGGAGGTGGCACAAGAGCAGAGAGCTCAAGGACGTACAGGAGTGAGCCGTGCAGAGATCCAAGGAAAGAGTGTCCTACGCAGGGCAGGGCCAGTGGCTCCCACTGGACTTAAAACCAAAACTGTTCTATGCCCTATAAAGTCTCTCATCACCTAGTTCTCGTCAACCTCTCCAATCCCATTTTGTGCCTCTTCCCTCCACTTTGTTTTGGTAACTCTGGACTTGTTTCTTTAAGACACACTAATCTCTTTGCTAATTCCTCACCCTACAGGTGTTAATTTAAATGTCACCTACTCAAAGAGCCTTTCCTGTTTGTCCTTTCTAATGCATTCTCCACCTCTAACTTCTCTACTTTTGTTGTTGTTTTTGAGACAGTCTCGCTCTGTTGCCCTGAGTGGAGTGCAGTGGTGTCATTGTAGCTCAGGACAACCTCCAACTCCTGGGCTGAATCGCTCCTCCTGCCTTAGCCTCCTGAGTCGCTGGGACTACAGGTGCACACCACGATGCCGAGCTGATTTTTTTCTTTTTAGTGGAGATGGGGTCTCACTCTTGCTCAGGCTGGTTTCGAACTCCTGAGCTCAAGAGATCTTCCCACCTAGGCCTCCCAGAGTGCTAGGATTACAGGCATGAGCCACCGCTCCCGGCCCTCTGTTATTTTTTAATCATTGCATTCTGTTCATTTTCTTCGCAGCAATTATTAGAATTTATAATTATAGTAGTCTCCCCTTATCCACGGTTTTCCTTTCCATGGCTGCAGTCAACTGCAGTCTGAAAATATTACATGGAAAATTCCAGAAATAAATAAGTCATAAATTTTAAACTGGATGTCATTCTGAGTAGTGTGGTGAAATCTCACACTGTCCTGTGCTGTCCCACCTGGGACATGAGTCAACCCTTTGTCCAGTGTATCTACACTGCAGACACTCCCAGCCCATTAGTCACTTATTAGCCTTATTGGTTACCAGATCAACTGTTATGGTATGACAGTGTTCAAGTAACTAAATTGTTCTATTTTGTCATTAGTTATTGTTGTTAACCTCTTATATGACAGGTATGTATAGGAAAAAACATAGTGTACACAGGGTTCAGCATTATCCATGGTTTCAGGCATCCACTGAGGGTCTTAGAACATATCCTCCATGATAAAAGGGAACTATAGCACCACAAATTGATTTTTGAATATGGTGTGAGGAAGGAGCCATCACATTTTTTCCTTGGCCTGGCACTATTAACAAAGGCGGCAGGAAAACTTTATCCCACTGCTCTGCCTGCTACTTTGGCATATATTAAGAGTCCACTCATGTGTGGATATGTTTCTGGACTTTCTGTTTCATTGGTCTACTTGTCTATTGTGTACACTGTCTTAATCACCGTAGCTTTAGAAGAAGTCATAATATCCCCTAAAGTTCTCCCATGTAGCCCTTCTTATTAAAAGTGCCATAGTTACTCTCACCCTTTGCATTGCATTTCCATTTTAACAGAGTACATCAGTTTCTAGAGAAAAACCTGTAGAGATTTTTATCGAGATTATAAGAATCCTTTAGGGAGAAATGATATGTCTCAATTCATTTAGTTCTTTTTAAATTATTTCAATAATGTTTTATAGTTTTCTGTGTAGAAGTTTTATAAGACTTTAGTTAGATTTATTCCTGAGTATTTGATTTTAGGGGGTGCTGTGTGTGTGTGTGTGTGTGTGTGTGTGTGTGTGTGTGTGTGTGTATAAAACACATTATACATAATTTTTATATTTCATTTTCTACTTTTTTTTTTTTTTGAGGCAGAGTCTCGCTCTGTTGCCCAGGCTAGAGTGCTGTGGCATCAGTCTACCTCACAGCAACCTCAAACTCTTAGGCTCAAGTGATCCTCCTGCCTCAGCCTCCCATGTAGCTGGGACTACAGCCATGCACCACCATGCCCAGCTAATTTTTTCTATTTTTAGTAAAGACGGGGTCTCACTCTTGCTCAGGCTGGTCTCGAACTCCTGAGCTCAAGTGATCCTCCCGCCTTGGCCTCCCAGAGTGCTAGGATTACAGGTGTGAGCCACCACGGCCAGCCTCACCTTCTACTTCTTTCTACTGATTTTTGTTTATTGACTTTGTATCAGTGACCTTCCTAAAGTCTTTTATTAATTCTCAAAGATAATCTGTTGATTCTTTTATATTTTCTATTAATATGTAATTACATCTGTGATCACTATATTTCTTCCTTTCCAGTCGTTACAACTTTAATCTCTCTCTTACCAGATTGTACTTTTTAGGACCCCCAGTATGATGTTGAATACAAGTAGTGATAGCAGGCATTCTCAGTTCACTCTCAATCTCAGAGGGAAAACTTTCAACATTTCATTATTACTGCTTTTGGTGTTTCTTCTTTTCTAATAGAAGCATTAACACCTATAAATCTCCCTCTAGTCATGAGTTCAGCATCCCACAAGTTTTGATAGGTCACACTTTCGTTATCATTATCATTCAGTTTATTTCCACTGTGATTTCTTCTCTGATCTTAGGGCATTTAAAAGTGACTTCTTAATTTCCAAATATGTGTGAAAGTAATAAAATCTTTCTATTATTGATATCTGGCTTAATTCTATGGTAAGAGAACATTTCCTATATAATTTTAACCCTTTGAAATTTGTTAAGACTTGCTTTGCTTTTATGGACTAGAATATGGTCAGATTTTTTATTTTTCCACATATACCTGAAAAGAATGTGTACTCTGCCGTGAATGGGTTCCACAGTCCTATGATGTGAAGTCTGGGCTATTATTCTCATTGTTGAAACATTCCATATTTGTACTAATACCAACAGAGGTATGTAAAACCTCCCAGTACAACTGCGGGTTTGTCTACTTCCCCTTTTAGTTTTGATTTGATTTTGTTATTTATCTGAATGTTATTCAATGTTATTGTTACAGGCTGTTATTAGGTATATACAAATTTAGAATTCTTATTGCTTCTTAGTGAACTGAACTTCTTATCATTAAGCATCCTTTTTTATCTCTAGTAATGCTAGGTTTTCTGTGTTTGTCAGAAACGATATTTTACCTTTATTGTTGAGATATTTCATTGGGTAAATAATTCTAGATTCTATTTTAGAACTTTGAAGACAGCATTCCACTCTGTCTTCAGTATCACTCTTCCTCTGAATTACTCAGCCAGGAACGTGGCAAGTCACACACTTCTCGAGCCTTAGTTTTCTCATTTGTAAAATGGATATAAGAATGCCTACCCTAACTACCTCACAGTGTTATCCTAAGGCTCAGATGATGGAATGGACGTGAAAACACTTTTCAACTATAATGTACCATATTAAAACATATCGAATTAAAAGATTAGTTGGAATAAAAGACTATAAAAGACTATCCAAGAAAAAAGTTACACACCAAAGAGGCTCTTGCTCAGTAAGAATTTAAAACACATTGCTTCCAACTTCTTATATATCCTATTATTTGTGTTACTCAAATTTAGTTTCGCATTTTTACTTCCAACAAGGAGAAAGCAGTTATATTTCTTCAGTTAATTCCTGTCTTCTCAAAGTAAACAATGAGTCAATTTACTAATTTAGATTTTAAACCCACTACCCAAACCACAAACTCTTATGTATTACTATATGGTGATGAATAATGGGTTTTATAATATTTTAAAATTTCACTTTACTTTCAGCAATTATTTTTCTTCTCATTTAGCTAAAATGAACATTCAAAATATATGTTATAGGAAGAAAAAAATTATTATAGATATGGAGAATTTTATGGGTTAGTTTTGATTAGCATGGAAACCAAGAAGTAAGAGGTGAGGGTATGATATTCTCCAAAAATATTTCTAAGAATGGAATTGGTAAACTTCAGTTTTCCTCCAATCTATGAAGCTTATCTTCTTAAACACCCTTTTAACTATTTGTTTTTCATACAATGATAGCAATAAGTTAGGGCAAACACAGTAGCTCAAATTAAAAAATAATAAAAAGTATCCAATTAAACTGCTAAATGTCCAGGAATCTTTGTTTTAAAAGTTAAGATAGTTAATGTCATTGAATAAGAATTTTAAAATTCCAATTACTCTCTGGCCCTCATCTTCCAAACCTGTAGTGTAAGATAGCAATCTGGCTATGGCATCTGTCACACTCTGGTGCCAGGGCTCATTTTATGGATCTTGTTGGGTGGGTGGGGGTTTCTTTCCTTCTTCACCATTCCTTGTGCACCACCTCCCCCAACACACACACCCCACCGAAAACTGTTAGCTCACTTTCGGAGGTATAAGTAGTTTAGCTTCTTTTTTTTTTGAGGCAGAGTCTCGCTTTGTTGCCCTGGCTAGAGTGAGTGCTGTGGCGTCAGCCTAGCTCACAGCAACCTCAAACTCCTGGGCTCAAGCAATCCTTCTGCCTCAGCCTCCCGAGTAGCTGGGACTACAGGCATGCGCCACCATGCCCGGCTAGTTTTTTTATATATATTTTCAGTTGTCCAGATAATTTCTATTCTTTTTAGTAGAGACGGGATCTCGCTCTTGCTCAGGCTGGTCTCAAACACCTGAGCTCAAACAATCCGCCCACCTCAGCCTCCCAGAGTGCTAGGGTTACAGGCGTGAGCCACCGTGCCCGGCCTAGTTTAGCTTCTTAATGTAAAACCTTTTATTCTTCATTTTTTAAAATCACTATTTATCACTGGTCTTCCATAGAACCAGCAGGTTATTTGTGGTCTGCAGAAAGTTTTATATGGCCTTTAAATATGTTTATATGTTTCTAAAAAATAAACCTTAACATTTAGAAAACATAAAATGAATAAAATGTGAAATTTCTATTTGCATATATACATGAGGGTGTTTTACTTGTATAGACTGTTGAAAATGAGAATTGCTACAGGTCTTAAAAGAATTAAAAAATATATCTGAGTTTCATAAAAATCTTCGCTTGCAGAGTCCCCTTCCAGAGTTCCTGAGAGATGTCACATCTAAGGAGGAGTAAAGAGCAGGGGCTCAACACACCTGAAAACTACCATCTCCACCACTCCTCTATATTGCTGCCTCTGAAGTGCTTTATGAAAAGATGGAAAATAAGTGATATACGGTCAATGCTGCTTACAAAATCTAGTAAACATCATATGTAAGTAACTCAAAATAAAACGATTTCTTTTAAGGCTAATTCGACAAATCCGTCTTAATTTTTGTCTCTGTACATTCAGCATTGTAGAAATTACAGCCTTCAAGTACAGCAAAATTTAACCAAAGAGAAAAATTCAATCCGACCCACTAAACTTGTTGTTTCATTATACATAAATATCTTTAGGAAGGTCAAGAAAACAAAGTACAACAATCAGCTGTGACACCTGACATGCGGACTCTTCATGCAAACATAAGCAGGGCACAGTTGTTATCTACGCCACAAAAAGGAAATGCAGAACTCAACTGAAGGCAATAAGGCCCAGTCAAACTGATGTATGGTACATGATGATTAGGGGCATACAGTATCTAAAAGTGATGTTTTGAGAGTTATAATTCAATAATAAAAGGCCGCATTCAGGCTGCTGAAGGTATGGGAACTATCGTCAAATGCTGAATCATCATTCAATTTTTAAAAAATGAAATAACTCTTGTGAGAAACAAGTACTACATAAACTGCTGCTTTACCTTCATGACATCTCTATATGACCGAACAGCTGAGACCGTCCTCTTTTCATTGCCTTCGTCTTCCAGGCCTTCATCTGCAGCCTCATAGCCCTCATCGTTGCTACCATCGGCTTCTACCGTGTTGGCCATATGATCGATGAGCTGCTCGAGGGGAGGGCTCAATTCCCTCTCTTCATTCTCCTTCAAACCATAGTCCAGTGCTTTATAAATAATAATCCCCAAAGATTCAATAACCTATGAACATTAAAAAAGGTGGTTAATAGAGATGACTAAATAGTTTGAACATGCATAAAAATTCAGTATGATATTTAAGCTTGGTTTCATTTATTCCATTTCAGAAACATGTGACAAATTAGATTTGAAGAGAAACTTAAGTCTTACCTATGCATATAAAAAAAAACTCAGATGAAAATATTTGTGTGATTTCCCTTTAAAAGTATTCAGGCATTCACTCAAAAAATCTCCACAAAATCTGAAATCCACCTTACCAAAAGAAATAATACTTTCTCAACACTAGTATTTGAAATGAACATAATGCTTAAAAATTCTTCTAGTTTTAAAATAATACTACTTTTTAAATTTCTTATTGAAAATATAAAATATTTTGGGGTTTTTATCGTCTGACCTGGAACTCTAGCCACTATTTTCAAATCGTGGATTCAAACAATGGATGTTCTAAGTTCCGAGGCAACTGGCTACCCTTGGGTCGCCCTTGCTGACAGCCTCTCTGGACGCGCCCCGCCCCTCCTGCCCGGTCTACCACGCTGCTCTGCGGAGGCTGCCCTTTCACACGCTTCCCTGGCGGAGGGCACGCACTGCTCTCACAGCACATACCATGTTCACCACAGGCAGGTAATGCCCAGGGCAGGGATTTTTAACTTTAATTTCAACGACAGCACAGCCTAACATTGCGGTGTGCACTCAACGAAAACCTGTTGGTTTTTGTTGTGGTGATTGTTTTGTTTTTGTGAGACAGGGTCTCACTCTGTTGCACAAGCTGGAGTGCAGTGGCATCATCACAATTCAATGCCTGGGCTCAAGTGATCCTCTTGCCTCAGTCTACCAAAGTGCTAGGATTACAGGTATGAGCTACCAAGCCTGGCCAAAACTTGTTAAATCGAACCTAGAACAGTTACTTTAACAATCAGAGCATCATACTAACATAATGAAAACCTCGGAAATCAAGAAAAATTTGAATTATGTTCAGTATATTCTTTTTAAGGCTAGGTCTTGTTGCAATTATTCCCACTTAGGAGCCACCGTTACGTGAGAATCTTACACGACTGGATGACTAACCATCTATATAACTCTATCCCTTCTTTAGAGCTGCAGAAAAAAAGAAACGAAAAACCACAAAACCATTGCAAATGGCAATACCAAGGATAGTTTTGAACCACAGCAATGACCCCAGGGGCTGCTCAGCAAGCTTTGCTCTTTTCCCTGTTCAACCACTTTGCATATAGGAAACGACCCATTCTTTAAGAAGCCCTTTTATAGTTTCTTTCTCTTTAAACCTCCAACATCCTTTTCCACCTCTCTAGGGCTCAGCTCGAAATAAACACACTTATTTTCCTATTTCAAATGTAGAAATTGATAGGCAGCTACACTTATTTGCCCTTCCTTCCTTTCACAGTGGAGCGGGCAGGGTCTCTGTTCCTATCGAAGGCCAATCTTACCCACCCTGACCTGCTCGTGCTTCTACAGCTGGATGGAACACCATTTCTGTGCTCCTTTTCCCAGCAAAACTCCTCAAAGGGGTGTCTGTATACACACTCTCTCCCCTTCCATTCACTGTTTAATCCATTATAATCTGACATCTGTCCTTCTGAACTGAAATAAACACAAGTCACAAAGTCACAATCAATCCCTATATGTCAAATTTAATCCATTCTCATCCTAAATGACTGCTCAACAGCATCTGGCACAACTAACTAACTCTTTTCTTCTGTTCTGAACACTCTGGACTTCTAGATTTCCTCTCAGCAACTACTTCTCTCTATTTTTTAAACAGCATCTCGCTCTGTCACCCAGGCTAGAGTGTCATGGCGTCAGCCTAGCTCACAGCAACCTCAAACTCCTGGGCTCAAGTGATCCTCCTGCCTCAGCCTCTCAAGCAGCTGGGACTACAGGCATGCACCACCATGCCTCCTAATTTTTTCTATTTTTAGTATAGACAGGGTCTCGCTCTTGCTCAGGCTGGTCTAGAACTCCTGACCTCAAGCAATCTTGCCGCCTCGGCCTCCCAGAGTGCTAGGATTACAGGCATGAGCCACCGTACCCTGCCAGCAACTAATTCTCAATCTGTCTGTACATCCCTCCTCCTGCAACTGTTTAATTGATGGAGTTCCTCAGAGCTCATGTACTCTAGTTTCTTCCACAATCTCTTGCAAAGTGCTCTCATACATTACCACTGCTATAAGTATGGTATGTATTCCAGTGCTTCCTTAACTTATATTTCTAGTCCACGGTTTGCCTCTGGGTTGCAGATTTGTATATGATATTGTTTACTTAATAGTTCCACATGAATAAGTAATAAGCATCTCAAATTTTAATGTTTGGTTATTGTCTACCTCCTCCACTAAAATGTAAGTCCCGTAAGACCTGGGATCCTGTCTATTTTGTCCACCATTGTGAAAAACACAGATGCTATATGTGCTTGGCTCAGAGTAGATGCTAAATAAATATCTCAATTAAATTGATACATTGATTTATAACAGTAATACATCTACTTCTTAGTTTCTTTTTGCAGATAAAAAGTGAAATATTGAGCAGAAATCTTTTCAAAAAAGTCATAAAATTTTAATCTTAAAAATCTTGGTTACCAAGAAAAGTAATTTTGGCTATCTTTGAATGTAGGTGGTCTTCTTAAACAAGTTACACTGAATTTAGGTTCTTCTTTTTAAAATATAAAACTAACTAGAATAAATAATTATATAATACTACTATTACCAAGACCACCATCACCACCACCCTCACTTCCCATCACTTTATTACTCTAGCTTTACAGTCTCTTATCTGAAACTTTTGAGGTCAGCTGTGTGAGTTCAGAATTTTCAGATTTTTAGAAAAGTTTATTAAACACATCCCACACCTTTTGTACTTCCCTCAGTGAGATAAAAGGCAGCACCCTATATCCAACACATTAATATTCCTATAGTGAAATGTATGAATATTTATACATAGAAGGAAAAGAAAGACTATTTACATAATCCCATACTGGTTCAGGTTAGATTTTGCCACCAAATGAGTTTGGGTGCCATAATTACAAAAGAACTTTTGCTTTTCAGAGCTTTTTGAATTACAGATTTGCAAATAAGGGCTGAGGTGGTGATGCTAGTACTGGGGAGTGGCTGCAAATACAGATTATCATCAGCAGAGAGGTTGGACTGCACAATAAATGTAATGTGCTTGAATCATCCTGAAACCACCCCTCTTCCCAACCCCTGTCCGTGGAAAAACTGTCTTCCATGAAACCAGTCCCTGGTGCCAAAAAGGTTGGGGACCACTGCTCTACATCATTAATCAGTAGGGAAATGCACATTACAATGAGATACCAATTTATATCCCCTAGAACGGCTAAAATTAAAAAGACTGACAAATATTGGTGGGGATGGGGAACAACTAGAACTCATACATTGCTGGTGTGAATATAAAATAATGCAAGCAGTGCCACTGAACTGTATGCTTAAGATGGTTAAAATGGCAACATTTATGTACATTTTATCACGACAAAAAAATACAGGGACTGCTACAATTTCTAAGGAGGAGCATTATTGTGCAGTGACATTCAGAAAGGCCTGATTCCCCTTATTTACAGCGTTACTAAGGTTTCCAAAACAAAATAAAGGTCCCAGGAATCAACTGATCTCTCTGCTTTGCACCAGAACTAGAACTCCTTTGGAATTACTGCTGTATTTCACACTGCCATTCTGTTTGGAGCCCTGAGTGCGAGTCATTAAGCCTTTGAAACCACTTGTCACCAGCATTTGACACAGTTGACCTTGTCCTATTTTTGAAATACTTTCTTCTCTACATTCTTCTAATTTTCTTCCTAACTAGATTGATGGCCTTGACAAGAGCCGCTCTGCTAGACCGGGTCTTGATGAAACTATGAGATGAGGAAGTGGAGTAGTGGTACAGGAGAGAAACAGCCCTGGCTGGTTATTTCTGCTATGTCCTTGAGAAGGTACTTGGTACAGATGTGGGCAGGTGGGCTAGGTAGTGGGAGGATGTGGAAGTTCTCTTCAGGTTGCTTCTATTTTCTTGAGTGAAAAAACACAGCTGAGAGTGAGGAGGGAGATGGGGGTGTTGGGAATGCGGTCTCTTTAAAAATGCAAATTTTATCATGTCCTTCTCTTGCTAAAATGTGTCACTACTTTTTAAAAAATGAAGTACACTAAAGAATTTTCCAGTAACTCCCAGCCACATGTAGAAATGCTTTCTTCAGTCAGAGAGAAAGTGGTAGAATCACTCCTGATGTGGTGCACACGATCCCAGACTACTCAAAGACTGCTGCTGATGCGGGAGTCACAGTGACAGCTGCCACACAGCAGGGCAGTGACTGGGCTGTGCTTTTACTTCTGTTTTACCCACAGACTCATTTTAATTAGAAAACTGGTGCTAAAAAGGTAGTGTGAGCAGCACATCCACAACTACCCAACATGGCAGCAACGCTGTACACATGTCAATTACCAAATAAAAAACCAAGTGACCCGAGTGAAATGCCTAAGATGGTATAATTTTTATTACCAAGATAAAGCTGGAGAACACAGCAAGGAAAATGGATATACTTTCTGAGGGGGGGGGGAACTTCACTTTTCTTATTTCCACATGATTCTTCTATTTATCCTCAAGGAGACTGTGCGTTCTTAGGGCTGCCTTCTGTTCCTAGCACAATGCCCTGCATGCGGCATGTGCTCCATAAATGCTCACTAAACTGCTAAAGTAAGCAAATACTTTACTGAGTTTCCAAGCCAAGTAATAAAAGAAAAGAACTTGAGAATTCCACCGGTGGGACTGGGAATCCCCAAGAAAGGGGCACTATCATACCCCATGTCATCAGAAGAGCACGAAGTAACCATGACATTTAAGTCAACAATCCTATGTTAGTCATTTCCACAGAAAGTTCTCAAACTAGTTATTTAAAATATTAAATATTGTTACTATAGTACTTTGAACTAAAATGACTTTCATCTAAGTTGCTTAAAGCATTTGATTAGCAACCATTAATTAAGGCTCCACACTGTACAAAGCATAACATCCATTTTTTTTTTTTTTTTTTTTTTTTTTTGAGACAGAGTCTCACTCTCTTGCCTGGGGCGAGTGCCATGGCATCAGCCTAGCTCACAGCAACCTCAAACTCCTGGGCTCGAGCAATCCTACTGTCTCAGCCTCCCGAGTAGCTGGGACTACAGGCATGCACCACCATGCCCGGCTAATTTTTTCTATATATATTTTTAGCTGTCCAATTAATTTCTTTCTATTTTTGGTAGAGACGGGGTCTCGCTCTTGCTCAGGCTGGTCTCGA